>DWFO01000015.1:0-35914 GCA_018246595.1 Mimoniades nurscia nurscia
GGACCAACGAGCTGGCAATTATCTCGCTCAGAGGCTTAGCCTTTTAATTCAGCGAGGTAAGACAATGTACACACACTGCAACCGTCACGTTTCTGATATTTATACTGTTTCAGACTATAGGATACGAGATTATAAGAGAAGTTGCATTGGATGCAATACGATCTGAATAAAGTTACAAAACAAAAAACAAAAGACACACCTGTACTTGTAAAATAGGATAGGCAGTGCGGTACACTCCCAAGATTCACCGGTGATGTTATATGTACGAGTACGTCTCACCATGGAATAGATGGTGAGCCTGCTGCCATACATCGGGCAAAAATACAGACTTAGTGCGTACTCATATCCAGATCTACTGTGAACCAAGATTTTTGTATCACATTGTATGTATTCACGTATTACCAACCATTACGTAAGCGTACGCATGTACAGCATTGCGGTACCTAGCGCTTTTTCTTTAAATTTTATAAATATCAATATTTATGACTCACGTAACTGACTAGAATATACCAAAATAACTTTTCAAATCCGCCCAGTACTTTCATATATTAGCACGAACAAACAAACAAGACACTTATACATAGTTTCAATAGGTATATTAATATAGATATACATTAACTTTTCAATAGAACTACTTGAAACCATGTTCGTGTCAACCAGTAAAGGTGAATACGCTTAACAACACGTCAGCAGATGTTACACAGCCTCAAGATCTCGCACATCTCTGCTCCTTGCAATAATAAATAAGTTTACTCACACCACTAAACGCTCAAAGTGGCGTTACGCGGGAAAATTAGAGTCATATAATGTACATCGTAAACATCCGGACCGTGTAACAATTTGTTAGAAAGTAATCGAGTCGCATTCATCTCCAGCATTTTTTATTTTTCTTTCGGATTGGATTCAATGTTTAAAGTACGCTGACTGTTGAGCTGTAGGTTGGGGATCGATTCGCGCCCAGAATGAATACTCAAGGCTGTACTTAATAACAGCATTCAATGTGTGCATGTGGACACAATTATCTAGACGAATATATATTTAATTACTTAGAAATAAATACATATATACGTGTAGTTCATCAGCTCTCTAGTACCGATAGCGCGGACTTTTCCTAATTTTGAATCAGATGTCCATGGGCGAGTAATCCTAAGATATTATTATTACTAATGTTACTTTAATTTCTTATAGACTTGTATTAAATAACATTACTCTGAATTACAACTTAACAGGTATACGAGGATAACACAGTATATGCCAGTCCTTACACACAGGATGTCAAACGCCCAGCGACTACTCGCTGAGACTGTAATTTACACTCTTGCCAATAAGTAATATATTTTACAAAATCTATTTCAAATTATAAAACTTACAATAAATACAAAGTTAAAAGTAATTAGTTGTTTAAATTAGGATCTTAACGTCGAAAGCATGATTTAAATTTCCACACTGATAATAATAATCGATACCGAATACACTAAAGACCATTCAGCGCCATATAATAAATGTACCAATAACTGCACTCGGACTCGAGGCATAATATTTCAGAACGGACACTCGCCGGGTCGCGTGTTCAGGGCACATTAGACGACATGTGCCCTTACCAAGTAAACAAATTATAGAGCTTATTATTTATAGTGAACTTCAACTATAAATAATACAAATATTACGTGTGAACAAATATTGTGGCAAGCTTGGATTTTTGGAAACCATCTGTATAATATGGATAAACAGAAACCTTGTTGAACTTAAGTCACGCAAAGATATCTTATGTTATATTTTCATTAAAGTAATTAATAGATAATAAGTAATAGATAATAAATAATAGATAATAAGTAATAGATAATAATTAATAGATAATAGATAATAATTAATAGATAATAGATAATAATTAATAGATAGTAATAGTAATTAATAGATAATAATTAAGTAGTAATTTCATAGATAAATAATATTACACAGGCCTCGTTATGAGACAAAATTTACGCATTTAAAAACAGTAAGGAACTAATAAATTGGAGAACTAATGAGTTGATAAATCTCCCAATTAAAGAATATTACGAGTACAGCGATCAAATATCTTCTCACAATTTAATAAATGACGCTTTGTACTAAAACTATCACGAGATTTAGTTTATCATCCCCTATTTACTTAGCGCTTTGTCTAGCAATTTGGGGTACGCTCACATTCATTCGGATCAAAACGAGGACACCCGGCAGCGATTTATGTATATATAACAGCAAGTAATATCAAACAAATCTTAGCTCTTTTTAATGTCTCGCTATTTTATAAATAAAACGAAATCAAAAAACCATTATATTAAGTGTGTTTATGAATCATGTATGATTATGTGTCGAGATTAACGTATTTTTGTATTATAATTCAAGGTATGTAAGTTCAGAACCGAAATATATACATATTTAAGCAGCAAACAAATATCATAACGTCACATTAATGTTACGATATTATCGTAACATCTGCTTTATTGATAGAATATTCTACAGGTCACTGGTATATTTGATAGAACATTTTGGTAAAAAATATAGCTCATATTAGATCTAAGATCTATAACTAGATCAATTTAATTAACAAATAAATACAAACTGTATGGTCACTTGAACCTTCGAGCCGCCGCGCCGTGTCGAAGTGGCGCGGACTTAACCGGTCGATATTGTTATATATGGGCACACCCTCATCGTCCGCTCGTAGTTCGCGACTGCTATTGCTATCGTCGATCAATCGTGGGTCAAGTGGCTTGAACCAGCGGACCGGGCCCTTACAGTTATAAGTAATGGCTAACTGACTGAGTACATTTTGCCAAACAACTTGAACTTTTTAATAACGGTGCTATTAAGATTTGAATCTAAGGTTCTGTGAGACATAGAAACAGTTATGTTGTTTACTTAATACTTTTATTCATTTATCTTTTCCATCATCATCCTTAGTTTCTTAAGTCCACAGCTCGGCATAGGTTTAAACAACAAGTTTCCGGATTCTATATTATATAACTACAATACTAAGCATACAATATGGCTTGCAAGGGGTGTAACGTTTTCTTACACCTTTTATAAATACTTATTACAGCGGAACCCTGACCAAACATGTTTGTGACGAGCATGAGTGTTTGTGCTTGTGACAAATTTTAATGGGAATCCAACTCAAAAGCCTGGATTCAGCAGTCAGTATCGCTAAGCACTGGTCCAACGTTCCAATTAATATTTAATGTTTGACCTACTTATTTTGCTAATTTTACACCTACTTTCAATGTATTGTATGATTTTATCATTACATTAGTTATTTGAAAATTCACAATTATTTTTTCAACTTTCTTTTTTTATATCGAAATGTTTATTGTATAATTTAAGTAGTATACAAAATACAGTAGTTTGACAATAGTGTAAATAAAGTTGACACTTAGTCTGTTATTCACATCCATATAAAGTGTAAATGCTAAATTTAATTATTTTTGCCTATTTTATTGGAATCTATAATATTTTATTATCTGTAGGTACCATAAACATTGAAATTATCCAAATATAAAATCGAATAGATTACGAGGAGCCGTCTAAAACTCAAATTACGTAAACGACGTGAAAACAATCATTTTCACCTGCAAATTGCACACAGTAACCTGTAATGAGCTGACATAAACTTGCTCGGCAAAAGAAACGAGACGACAGGGACTACTTTCATACATTTAGCAGTCAATCCATTTGTTGAATCGCGGTGAAATTATCTGTAAAACAAATTATCTGTCAGCCACAACACAGGACGTGTGCGCGAAAAGTAAAATGTTTTGTGGGATTAACTATAAAGATAAGAAAAGGATTTTATCTGTTTCCTGGTCAGAATGATATTTTGTTTAGCGCAAATACTATGTCAGTTATTCTTGTTACTTTACTCCTTCATCTGCGCCTGAATAACTACCATTCTAAAATAAGTAGGTATATGGTACAAATACTATTGCGAAATGACGATACCTACACTTATAAAAATAGTGTTGTATGTGGCTATATTAGGTAAAATTGACTGCCTCGGTAGACGAGTGGTTGCAAACGCAACCAACTGATCTGAGAGGACTTGGGTTCGATTCATGGGTTAGATAATATTGGTTTCTTCTAACTTCGATTTTCTACTCGAAATTTCCAGTAGTCGCTGGAGTCTGTATTTGTCCCAGGTGTATGACAATAGCCTTACCACCTATTTCCATGGCGGGACGTAAAACGTAACTTGTAAAATATGGGAGTGTAGGTACCACATTCCTCTGCCTACCTCTTAGTAATGCGAAGCTCTTAATAACATGCGTAATGTTACGTTTAGTAGTAATAATATCTAATGACAATTGTCTGTGATAAAATCCTGACTTCAAATAACACCAACAGACAAGTTCAAAGGCATAAAAAATAATTAATAGTATAGTACCAAAACCTTATGTTGAAACTCTCTGTACTAATTTTTCACAATGTACCACGTTCCATCACTAGGTACAGCACCTACGACGTGGCTCTTTTAGCACCCAGGGCTGTCACCGGTATCACAATTCGTAACTAACTTTGGAAGGTAACTCCGATGAGCGCATTGTTCAATGTAGGACTGATCTTTGCAACATAGATTAATAAATTATAAATGATAGTACAGTACCTGTCAACAATTCCTGGGTCGGGTTCTGCTTATCCTGCTACATTCTGCATATTTATCTATGAAACAAAATACTCTCATAATCTTAATGTTTCCATATTACTATCATCAATCTATCTCAGTCCATTGCTATTCATACTCATCCCCAAATGAGCACCATTGCCCCATCCTCGGATTGTCGCATCCAATTTCTGACTGCAACCTTTCGCAGATCATTATTCCATCCATCCGGATCCTACCACCTAGATTTCATATATTGAATACCAATATATTAAATTTCATTGAGCATGAATTTAGGTCGCCTCATGTCAGAATATTATGCTGTGCAATACTTTCTGCTGCTGCTAATTTAGTGCTACTAAGTAACAGATTCTAGAATTTTCTTAGTTACGGTAACTACTGAAAGAACTACTGTGAATGTATTCCCACGTATCCTCAAAGTGATTCTACTGTAGTGTATGAACATACTTTCCAAAAATAGCTTGTTTTTAAAATGAGGTAAAAAATTTGAGTTTGGCGTAAATTGCCTACCAAACATGTAATTAACATGTCAAGTCCCCTTGCGTGTCCAATTACAGTCAGGGCACGTCCGAAACGGATGCAAAGTGATCGCTTATGACAACCAATTACGGTATTATAACTGTAACTTTATGAAAAACTGAAGTGTTGGTAAATATGCAACACATTTCAACATGCACATAGTAGTTTCAGCTGTATTCTCAATCCTAAAGCGACGCAAAAACTATATAGAAACAATGTGCAACCGTTCTTCTTCAACTCTCTGCCAACCAACGACATTCTAAGTATACAGTGTATTTTATTTAGATCTTCTCTTTCAGTCTTCCATTATTTTGTATAGTTTCTTCGGCTTATCTCTCTTATTTTTCCTATTACATATTAGAAAAATACCATGAAATAATTTCGAAAGCAAACTAATTATATTGGCTAATCAAAGGGGAATGCAGTTCGGGGTATAGGTTTCGGATCTATTATAGTTACAGACAAACCTTTGGGACACACGGTATATTAGTATAAAGCATCTGTAGTAGCTTTTACCCACATATACAGCTTGGCTGATTCAATACTTGGCTGAGGATCTTTCTACCGCACATCAATTGTTAAAGAACAAATTGTGTCACATATACAAAATGCGACCATATCGGACCTCAAGAGACCTCTTATTTCTGTAGTCATGTTTGTTAGCAATTATACTAATAGCCCTTGTAACAAACAAATCATGCAAACTGACGGTAACAGTGCTACCCGTGGACCCGTCTACCCGTGACTGCCGTCTTCTCCTTCCATATGCACATTACCACTGTTTACAGATCCTTCCATACTGTTTACACTAAGCACTCAAGAACATGTGAAAATACCAAGTCACTGTTGACCAGTGTAGCAAAATATGGATGTTCCAATTGCCAAATCGATTGCCAAACAAGAAGTTGAGAAAAATTATTTAATGTTTTTTTTTTATTATTTTCATAGTACAAGTTAAAAAATACGATGTAGACTGTATTATTGCAAACGCATCTTTGATCTGACGAATATGTAGATACAGTAAAGAGGTAATCAAATGCTTTGATATAAAAATTTAATAATATTCAAAAAATGGAGTTAATCCTTATTATTATTATGACTGGAGACTCGTGTCCAACAGAACATAAATGAGTTGATGATGATGATGATCTGTAAACTACGATTACTTCTCACATAAAATGAAAAGTAATGGAATGTTTTAGATTGGTTTTGTCTTGAAATCACAGTACTTTAAGTCAATAAAAATAACTGAATCCTCTTCTTGAATTCCACCGCCTGCCCATACATACACTTGTAAATTAAAACCAACAACTACGTATTCGGATCCGATTGTTTTAATCGATTTTCAGAATCGACTCGATGAAACGCATTCGAAAGCCGTCACTAAAACACAAAACCGACTGTTAATAGGGCTACCACATACATGCATTTAATGCATAATTGTTGATTTAAGAGATCGCTTTTTTATTTCGTTAAATAATTTTTTGTACCATAGTGCTTTGACTGCTTCATTGGTTGAGCGTTACAAGCGCAACCGCTGATCAAGAGGTCCTGGTTACGATCCTCGGGTTAAGTACTGTTGGATTTTTTTAACATGAAATTTCTAATATTAGCTCACAATCTGTATTTGTGCTCAATGTATAGGGCTCACCATCTATTCCATGATGGAACGTAAACGTTAGTGATGAAAGTTCGAGTGTACTGCTCGCCTCTGCCTTCCTCTTCGGAGATTACATCCGTGAGTCATGTCACACTTCTAGCTTAATAATCGGAGACTTTTAGAGCCACTCTTTACAGCTTATTCCTTTACTGTGTAAAAAAATATATTTTATTTAATAGATAAAATCAAATACAATTTTACATTATTGTCACTAAATGTCCAATGTAAAGTGTAAAAAAATAAATACCATAATTGTGTCTCCATAATATTCTTCAGTAGTGTGACAACCCTATCGGATCATTTAAATAATAGGCCACAAGCATTTCTTTTCAATTATACACCGTGGAGATTGTAGGGTTGGTACCTGTGATAAGTGTGTTACCGATACCGAATGTTTGCTCGGGTGCGAAATCATATGTATTAAAGTGAGTGATTGCCGGCAAATTATCGTGTTCAAAACTTCCTGGGCGCGTTTACAGTTGTTTGGGGATACTTTTTTCCTCTCATTTTAATGCGCAAAAATTATAACGCAAGAAGTTTACTTAATACACCAGACACCCAGTCAGAGTTGATACTTGCACGCATACCCAAATTCGCACTTAAATTATTCTTTATAATTGTTCCTTTTTTGATCTCATCTCGTATTTAATCCCTTAATACTTGTTAACCACTACAGCATGCTGCAGTTAACAACAACAAGTTATAACAACGATAATGGCTTTGAACAAGGCCTAGCAGTCCCATGCTGCTGTATTCAGATTTGAATGTTAAGGATAAGAATGGAATGGAAATGGAATTTTTCAATGATTTAATATACAGTACATTAATTTAAAGATATATGTATTACAGAGGTCAGATCTCTTCCTAAACCTTGAAGTTTCTTGAACATACTCTATCATCCATATTTTCACGATAAAGGTAATCTTAAATATCCTTTGTACGTGCCTAAAAATAATTTAGTTTTTTGAGAAATAATGAGTAACAAAATGTAAGTAGGTGATGAAAAAAAAAGTTAAGCAACAATTACAGAGGAAGTGAAATTCACGTCTGAACCCTGTGGTTTTCCCATGAAAGCAAAGAAAAGTCGCTTGTTTCACACCATGGTAACCGGAATTGGGACGCTGGTGGTATTCATTTGTAAAAAGAAACATTGCACAACGCATGCCAGCAGCATGTGAGCGGACCATCTGTATTCCGTAATGGCTCTTGTGACCACAATGTATGTGGACAATTCCGAGATAGCAAGAACGACTGCAGCGAGATTTACAACAGGAAACTGCCTTAAATGTCCATTTTCAAAATTATTTGTGCAGTAGTAATGGTTTCTTATGTTAATAAGACACAAACGAGATTTGACGCTTGCTTGTAAACCATCCACATCCACAATTGTAATTACCATAACTAAAGTAAATCTAGGAAAATCGGCCAAACGTATTTGGCTTTTATGAGTATTAATTTACACATAAATGTTGAAAAGTCAGGCAATATGTAGCTTTTATTTCCTAGGAGTAATTATACTCGCAGGAGAATTAATATGTTTCTGAATAGCCACATATTTTATGTTACTGATGGCAGTCGATAAGCGATGTTTAAGTCAAACTTACAATTTTAACATTGGTGAATGGTTGCATAAAGAGAATAACTTAATGTAACAATATATGACAACATACTGTCAAAACATTTGTTACTAATACTGTTAATTAAAAAAAGAAACGTAAATTTTCAAGTAGGTACTTAATGTTTTTGAATATTCCTGGTGATAATAATACTTGAATACACCAGCACTGTCCAAATTTCGGCTTGCGAACATTAAACTGCCGGATAATACCCACATTAATGGGTTGCAGCGTGCACAGCATTATCGTTGGCCATTAAATTAAAATAGGTGCCACTTTCGTGTCCTTTTTGCAGCCACGCATGGCTTGTTGGTTTCGTTCCTTCTAATTCTTCACTTCTAACTAACTTCTATTCTCCTATTGTTTCGTACATACTATTGACATTTATAATCAAGAGTAATTAGTATGTCTGTAACTAATCGAGAAATTTTTTTAAATTTAATAACTTAGTCTTTTAAACTTCCTTTAATCCACTAGTTCCACCTCATCGGTCAAATTCAAATTCAAATATCATTTATTCAAAATTGGTTCATTACAACACTTTTTGTACTTTTTGTCAGCAAAAACACTTGTCACTTTTTGTACTTTTGGTCAGCAAAAGGCATCTTTGATCAACTTTGAATATGGAATACTAATGAAATAAGGATTAACTGGTAGGTACATATAAATATTTTAGTATCGCGATTCAACCACTAACAGAAACAAAACCGTGTTCTTGTTCACCATTCAATTGTGGACGAGGAAAACGTTGCGATTCAATCAAAACTATTTTTATAAGCAATATTAATTTGTCGCGGCCGAGCAGGTAGATCAAACGATAATTATGTTTTTTTATATACAACCAGAACAGATTTTAAACTAAATTAAATCACAATTTATTAGCAACTACATCTACTGTTTAATTCCTATAAAAACGCCATTAATCTTTACGGTCGATTGATACCTCGATATGTTCGATTGTATGTGCTCACGTGCATATGGACTCATTATGATAATGCTAATCGATGGGAGATAGATGTGCCGTGACCGAATGTTTACTGGGAAAACTATTCACGTATTACACTTAACGATTATAGGGCTATCGACATATGTACATCAATCCTACTCACGAACTATTCAAGTGAATCGAAGAACAAATATTTTTTATTATTAAGACCCTTTCAGTAATACAGGACTTATCGTTAGAACAGAATCCGCTTCTGAATGTAAAAATACAAGAAACATCGGGTACAAGTAAACATAGCAAAGCAAAATGAAAAATATGCTATAATACCTAAATACACACATATAGCAATACAATATCTACAATATTTCAACGCCCTTAATTTTCAAAAAAGTTATTGGCAAACGTTGCTTTTATAGTTATAATTCACTACACTTTGAAGTACCGCCTTATAGCACTTTAAATACATTTAAAGTTATAGATCGCAATACCATTTAGATTCATAATACCGCAGAGGCAAAAGAAATCGTTCAGTTTAAAACCAAACGACTCGTTCTTCTGAATATACATAAATGTTCCAGACGAAGCCATGTTTTTTCATTACTTATAGGTATTACAACACTCTAATTTATTTGAACCTTCAAACATGTTTGCATCTATTGGAAAACAAGAAGATAAATAAAAACTATATTTGTCGCCAGAAGGATTATTGCAGTCAAAATGTCCTTCAAACAAAATTGATACCCACATGCAAAGTGAATGTGGCTATTGTGAAATTATTGCATATTATAAGCATTTTAGACGTTTGGACAAACGGCGTGACGGTCAAATAAAGACTGTAACCGGATGAACTATTGCCGCACGTTTTGCTGTAAATCCATGCCATTGAGACGACTATCATCGGGAGAAATTACTGGACCAAATTAATAAGACCTCCTTACGGGATTCGATATAGAAGTCAAGAGGATGATGGCAACGCCCTCTCACTCGATACATTTCCCAAAACTTTTTTCATTTTTTAATTTGGATCGCCACTTGTGCACTTTGAATGTATTGAGACGGTAAGAAGGACGGCATACAATTTGTAATTTTCATATATAATGTATGTAAGTAAATAATCTTAGCACTTTAATTTCCTTACGATTTTAACAATCCTAAGTTTACTTAAAATTAAATTTAATAAATGTATCCGACTAACTGTTGAAAATGTACATATTTGAAGGGGTCAAGATGAAACGGTTGGTTTAATATGGTGAACTCACGTAGCAAAGATTATTCACGAAACGTCACAATATTTTAAACAGATACATTAAGACAAACCCGGAGCCGATAATGTTGGTGTCGGCTTTAATATACGGTTAATGAAAGTGGAAAAATAAGCTATTCGCGGTCGTGGGTGTAAATGTAAACTGACCGGAGCGTGTAATTTACTGAGCTTTTTTGAAAGCTCTGAAATTAGTTGGCCGGTGTATACGAACGAGCTTGTTGAGGTTCCAATGATTTAGCTTTTCGAACGCAACGACGCGCTAGATAGTCTTTAAACTTTAAGTGCAATATTCCTTCAGTTTTAACCTAAATGTTAATACCTTTAAGAACTGTACAACCATGAATGAAATATGACTGCTCTTAGTAACGCATAAAGCTCCTTTTACATTGGCTTGTATCAACTACGGCACACATAAGTGTAATACACAACAGTACTTATTAGCCTAGTTTTAGAGTGCATTTTCTGAACATTTTTTTATTTTCTATACTTATTGTATGTGTAACGTGGGAGTATTCTACATTCCTCTGCCTACCCCTTCGGGGATTACAGGCGTTATGTTACTTTTTTATTGTATGTGACTTGATAGCTAGTATTCTATCACCAACCAATCAATATGTATATTTTGTGTAAAACTACCTCATTTCTTTACTTTTTGTTCATATGTCTTTATAGTAAACAAGTGCTTGCGATTTTTATAATTTTAACTTAAATCATATGAAAACATATTTATAATCATTAATCCAACGCTCTTACATATAAATGTAACATCACGTCTGTTATCTCCGAAGAAGTAGGCAGAGCAACGTAGAACACTCCCACGTTTCACCAGTTACGATTACGTCCCACTAAAGAACAGATGTTGAGTATATTATGCAGCGGGCACACATCCAGGCTCCGAGCCACTGCTACAAAATCTAAATTAGAATGATATAGTGCCCGACCCGGGATTTGAACCCAGGAACTCCCGATCGGCAGTCGCCCTTGCAACCAACACGACCAACGAGGAATTTTAATACACTCGAACATTCAATTAGGTTTATAACAATAACTCATAAAACCGCCATAAAACGATTATTTTGCTTTAATGCCAATAACATCTTTTATTTTATAAACACCTCTTCAATAATAAATCTTACACCCTCAAGTGTAAGAGCTCATTAAATAAAGACTACCGAATCCTCTTACGAATAAAACAAAATACATTCACATTTTAAGTATCTTGAAACATTAGTTACTTGGTTCACCGTGAACTATTAACGACAGGCTATTATGCGATAAAATAACAACTGTGAAAAAACCTGTAACTACTAAATAATATGGTTCAGTTCGGTTACAGATAAATTGGACTTTCAACTAATGGCGACTCCTCATCTAGTTAGTCTATCTTTACATCATCGGATCATGTCGCTCCTTGTATTACGAATATACCTATTTGGCAATAAACATATACCAACTAGCAAATAACTTACTTATATCCAGTTGAAGTATGTCTAAGCAATGCACGAGTATTTATATTGTTGTACTGGATAACAATAAAGTAATGGTAATCACGTTATTGGAAATCGATAAACAGCGTTGAATATCACATTGACTAGGAAAACACAAGATGGAAAAATTGCATATATAAAATCATAAGATAGCACAGTATTCTCCTGAACATTTAATGTGAAACTTGTGTAATAAAAGTTGAGACACTTCTATGGTTATTAATAGCTTTGGCATTATGTATTATATTTACGTGTTTGAATCAGCTCAACGTAAGATTCTATTACCATGCAAATTTAGCGGTGATATAAAATAAAAAAAAATTGGACAGTATCACTTATCGCTTACTCGCTGACAGTGAAAAATATGGCTTATCGTAAAAGTAATTGCTCCGAGAGCTGGACGTATCTGCTTTAAGTTCCCAATATTGTATTGTGAAATTTATATGACGCTGAAATTCGCAATCCTTTTTACTTTACAGCTTATGGGGAACGTGTAAAAGTTATATGTTGTTCGTGCTTAATGTATGTGTATTGTAAATATTTATACCGACGTTCCTATTGATACCTGTAGTACAGTTATCTGAAAAAGCACACAAGTAAAACACAACAGCAAATCACGTTAAGATCATGTGTTCGGTGAAAAGAGAGTAAGTGTCGTTATGTCACTAAAATGACATATTAGGGATAAAGAAAAGCTTTATTATAGACATAAAGATATTTTCAATCGAGACTGTAATTGCAAAAGTTAATTTTCTATGATCATGAAAAATATTTTACGCGAAATTTAAAATATTACATTATTTTAATTCATTTTTACACTTCGTACTCCGTTACCCCGAACACACGTTTGTTAGTTGTTAAGTCAAAACGAATGAACATAAACAGCACCACTTACCTTATGGTTTCTTTACGTTTCTTCTCGTTCTTTCTTTTCTATCTTCATTTCACTATTTGTTTTCTGTCACGAAAAGATTGGCCAATCTTAATCTATTGTTTGTGTGGATGTGTGTTTGTGCAAGTAGTTGTTGCCAAAAGCACGTCGATGCCACTGCGGATGAACCCGTTGGGGGAATTACTGAGCCATTACTGATATTTTGTTATTGGAGCATTCGTTACGGTCGCGGCGAAAGTAATCGTCTGAACAGGACCGCTCTTGGCACCGAGGTACTTTAGAACCACTATTAACCGTCCGCTTTGAAAAAGACACCTCTGGGACGTGCAAACAAAGAAATCCGCTGCCGTCGCAAAGCGGTCGGTTGCTCAATAAAAACCAAACACTATCGGACACACCCCACGACGCGATATTAATATCGCCGGGTTAATAATAAGCGTCCAATTGCTTTACGACACTGTACGGCTGAGTTATGGAAGATGATCCGCATGGTCCGGTTGGCGACGTCCGAAATTAAAGCACACCAGAATTCCATGGAACGCGATCGCATAGCTTTAGGCCTTTAAGCCATACGACGAATTTCCATAGAACAGTGAGATGCCTTAATCGGGGCCCCTCGGGCGCCGCCCCTAAACACATTGCGATACGCCTTAATTGAACTCTCAAATATATATGACGAGCATGGATAATTATCTAATTTAATCAAAATAACAGTGGTGGATATTTGAAATTTCAATCAAGGTAGGACTCCACTAGGACCATATTCCAGGGACATTCCGATAGCGGATGGACATAAGGTAGGTGGTAGGTTGCTTAAAATTAAATACAATACAAAATCTGATCAAATTTTTGAACATTTTATTTTTTTATAATTTTTTTAATGTCTCCTCCCATTTTCGTCTACGACATTGTACAAACGCGTAATATAAATTATTCGAAACGATAAAATAAGTCATTAATTAAAAAATAGAGTAGATTAAATCTTTCAAAAAAAATATATTTAAATAGAGATAAACTTGTACAACATTGCATCTAGTATTAAAATTACTCTCGCTTATTCCGTTTATTATATTGTACATATTTACAACAAAAAAATGAATTTTTTACAGTAACAATGATCTAGCGTCTTTAGGTATTATTTCTATCACATTGCATTAACGAGCCGCTCCCCACTCTCCTCCCGATGATATAAATTTAAGAAGCGGTGCCTGGGGTGAGGCGCGACTTGGAACCTATCGTTTTATTACGGACGAAAATAATAACTTGACAAAGATGATCGTCTCACAACCGGATATCGTTTATTCCCAACAATTATTTAACTATAAACGTGTTTATAGCCACAAGTTCAACTGTAAACATATTGTCTAGAAATGAGCGCAGGTGTGATCCAAGCTTTATATTGTATAAGGCGGCATCTTACGGAATTGTCACCAAAGTAATCACGTTAGTGTAGACACGCTCGTAAACAGTATCGTCTGAAACGATAATGTTAACGCAATCCGACACTTTGCTAACTATACCAAAACGAATTTCATACATATCAAAATCGCCAATATCTTACTCTTAATGCGTCTTATACACCCGGTTCTGTTACATACATAACATCCTTTTTCACTTTAAAGGAGCGCGAGCAGAAAAATGTACAGAACATTTTGCACGTCTCATCTACCCGCGCACGTTTTTGCACATGCACGGAAGATGCAACCTCAACTTTAAACCCAATATAAGCTTGAACACACATCTTTCACCCACTATCAAACATAAGTACGTTATGGTCTTTAAATCTGTACACACAAGAGTACCTATCGCACTACAAGAACACTGAAAGTGCTGCTTTTTTTATTAATCAGTATAAATCTGTTGAAGGACGTGAGTACTCATGTGTGTACAGCGGCAAAGGAACAACATTTTAAAAACAAGAATTGAATTATTGCACATTGCACATTTATCAGCCGACCATGAATAATCGCCTCGAAACGCAATGAAAGCCCGTCGAAAAACTTAATTTCGTATTTAAATACATGTTTACGTGTTTTTATTGGTGGTACGTGCGAGCCAATGATGCACGGCAGCCTCGACGTTAATGGTAATATGACCACCTTTATCAACGTTGCAAGTTTCATACTCCACGTACATACTGACCCGAATTTAGAATGCAGAATGCATCTCTAAAATAAACTTCATTCAGCAACATTCGCATTCACATATATTTTGCTTCTAGAGTATTCTAAATTCACATCAGTTCCAACGTAATTAAAAACACATCCCAACAATTGGTCGTATCGTGTAAATACAAACAATATTATAATATCAAATTCGGATAACGTTTTAAGTACACGTATGACTTAACTGCGAAATTATTTATACACTGAACGCATCGAATACAGATATCAAATGGACAACGTGTGAAGAGCCCTATAATTATCTTAACACGTGCAATAAATTTCGTGCATGTGGTATTAAAAGATTAAAAAAAAAACAACACACGACGTAAATTTGCTATCCGATTTCACAGACATTTAAATAAAAAGTTTAAAGTACTTTCCTTGCTCGTGCAGTATATACCAAAATAGTTATGCATATTGGAAAAAAAATGAAAAAAGATCTAGATTTCAATGGAACTTATGACAAACTTGGGCTCCGTAGCTTTTTTAAGAAAAATTCACCATTTAACTTCAGGAAGCCGTAACAGACGAAAAAAAACTCACAAGTCTGAAATAAGTTTCATATCGACCGAGCAGACTAGCGATTGGTTAACTTAAGTACAGCAAAGAGTATCTCAACTTTGACCAATTAACATAAATTAAGACTGGAATTGCCCAGATATCAAATTCGATTGACTGCACAAAATACCGAGATATAATAGAAATATTCGGACGATCCGTAAAATAATACTGTGTACGGACAGTTTATAAATTTTAAGTACAAAAGTACTAATTTTAACTCACTCCTGATACAGTAAGGCACTAAGAAAACACTGTTCCACAGTCTTATCGTTCACGCCGAAATGTTAGGATACATCGTCATTAATTACTTAAAAACTATATTAATAATTAATTATTATGTCTCAACATCAAAATCACACGTCCAATCATAATTATAAAGTTTTGAAAACAGTTAACATTTATTATTTTCGAAAGAATCTTAATAGAAATATGATTGGACTGTCACCTAACGCTGTATAAATCGAAAATGTGCGCCGAGAAATAAATAAAAAACGTTGTATTTTAAATGTAATATCTTGAAATGTCAGTTTCAATTTAAATATGACCAATTTAATTGACAAAAGTAGTAATACAGTCAAAGGCCATCGCGACAAACTAAATATATTGAGAAAAAACCTTTAGCACCAGCACTTTCTATCGATTCACAGAGCGTTAGTGAAACTTCTCATCAGTTTCAAAAGTAAATTCAATAAACACACATCATGCCTTACACTAATATAGTCGTTACACGTTGGATGGATCACAAACACTGTTACGTGGACACTAAAGCGCAAACTGGGAATGTTACGTTACTCTCGATACAGGTATCAATAATGACACAGGCGATACAACCCAAATAGGTTTCGCCGCTAACAATTAACTACAGTATAAAAATATATTAATATTTACCATTAAATATATAATAGATCAGAACAATTTCAATGTAAATAGAGATCACCTAATAAGACATGTGGAAACCGTTGCAGCAGCACCCATTGATATAGCACCAATACAACTTATCGATGGTAAAGGTAATATTGTAGATGACGATGGATGTGGAAATGAAATTTGGAAGGATGAGGATAAAAATGTAGGTGCAATAGAACCTAAAATCTAATCGATGCATCTGCGATGGAATATCTACCACGTTGTACTTACAAACTACGACAGACGATGGCACTTGTTTAATGGCCTGAGAATTAATCGAGTAAAATGCATTAGAGTAAAACCTTATAGTTAATAAAAAATAATAATAATAACGCAAAATTATAAAACAAAATTTACATAGCGAACGTAAATTGTTTTACCGTGTGTTATAGGGAGCTTGTCGCGGCGCGGCCGCATAACGATTAGCGAAATCACCGATAAAAATCAACGAAACACAACGTATACCTTATACTATCTGAATGATTATTAACGATTTCCCACTGAATAATATCGATAATTTCCTTACGTAATATAAAGGCATATACTCATGTATTTATCCAATTCGTGCAAACTTGTCCCTGCGTATCTTTACTCGTCCGCGGTTAAACAACTCACCTCAGCAAGCCTCGCTTCTCGTTTGATTTGGTAAATCGAGTCACGTTCCTTCATGTGATATTTGTTTGTTCGTTTGTTTGTTTCCTGAGGGTCTGTTGGCTACTGTGTATTGTTCCTTTCCGATGTCAACTGTTTATGACGATTTTATGATAATATACTTCTGCTTCTATAAATTTATGAGGATTTGAGTCGGATCGTATACTGTATGCCCTTTGTAAAATAAAACATGTTTATCACAAACTGTATTTATTATTATTACATGGTATATGAAAACAGATATTAAATTGTTGAAAGCCAAAGATTTATCGATGAAATAAAATGTAATCCCAAGTGAAAAGAGGACTTTAAAATATCAGTTCCCCAGTAACTAAAGTAACTTATCGGATCGACCACGGCATAGGTTATCATTAACTGGACAGTTTTTCCACAAGTTCGTGACTTTAAAGTGGCAATTGGTACCGTTAAGCGAAATCTCCGATAACAGAACAACACAAAAAGGCGTTCAGAATTAAGTCATAATTTAAGGAGAATCGCCATTTCGAAAGATTTCGTGGAGTTTGTGCGCAATTTTATAGCGCCACCTACGTGTTGATGTCATTCTTGCGACAACGTTAACTGTTGTTGTGATTCGGTTTTACAAATTTCGAAATGTTGAAAAATCATTTTTATTCAAACAGACAAGTACTTTCAGTAAAAATCCTAGTACAAAGACTATTAGCGAAATCTAATATTGATGTTAACATTTATTCAATTTTATACAAACAAGAAGAATAAATAGTTTTTAATTTGCTTCGTCATATTCATACAGTGGCAATACTTGAAAAGCTGTACGACAAACAAAAGCGAATTATCATTCAGCGATTAAGTGGACGAAATTTCTATATCGCATTCAAGTATAATAAATTAGCTTTATCTTAAACATTAGTATAACAAATTTGGAGCACAACAATAATACGAAAAGGAAACTTTATAACATTACGTCACCGGTTAAGTCAGATCTTGATAAATAACCAAAGTCCGAATCATTTGTCATGTCTAGTATGTTGTATAGTATTGTTTATGGCTCGTTAAAACGCACGTGTAAACGTTGTCCCGAGTTTCATTTAATACACCAATTTATATAAAAAAGTTAGACTGTTTAACCCGTATCAGATAATAATATCGACACGAAGACCACCGGCTTGCAATTTTTTTATGTTGATAGCGTGGGCGGCGCCCGCGCTGCCGTAGGCGGACGGAAGTGAGAGCTCGAGATTGAATACCTTGCATCTTAGTCTAACACAAACAAAAATACATTAGAACAAACGGGATGGAGCTGAGTCTATTCGCAATGTCACAGATCAACACAACGTGATACAACACTGCCAAGGCTCTTTAGTTTACGACCACTTTCGATTCAGTGACGCAACCGAGGATTGGAATTCTCTTACAAGTGATCTGTTCATTGGTAGGTACACATGTGGCTCCATTGAGAAAAATATGGTCATTATTTCGTTTAAGCGCGCTCATTTCAATATTACTATATTCAAGTCACGTCTCTTAAGAAATTGCTGTAAATGTTGGTCCCGATATGAAATTGTCTCGAAATCAGTACTTTACAATAAAGTGTTCAATCATGTTTAAAATTTCGTTTCATTTATTATAGCTGATAATCACATTAACTGTAAATATAGCCTGTACGTACGTATCTGTGATGTGATTGTCACCAATGTTTATAACACAATATGAATGAACTATAAAGATTTCAAATTTATAAAAAACAATAATTAAAACTTTACTGAAATTTGATGATAGTTTGATAGTGATTTACTATAGATAAAATTATCTAAAAAATATTTTCTAATGTCTTAATGTTTTCATACAGAATTAATGAAATGGTATAGTACGATAAAAGGAACGAACAGACGGACACTACTTATAAGCAACAAACGCGGTCCTAATGTTGTGCCCTGTTACGTCCCCTTTGTGTTAAATATCAGCGACCGGCGGCGATGTTAACAGGATTTCATCGGTTTATCTACGGCACTGTTCACGTGGAGTACAAGTGACAAGACATCGCTTCTTACATTACTTTTTACTTTTTCTTTTATATACCACGTGATGCAAAAATTTTAAAAATTACGTAGCTCATATGTAGGTACTGATTGAACAACAATTATTTTAAGATACTTTGTGAGTTATACTTTTGGTACAGGATTTTGGCAATGCGTCATAATAATCACCGGAGTTTACTCCACATACGAGTATGTATGTGTAAGAATTAAACATTTGTTCACCCACATCTCCATTAACAGCTGAATATTTTAATTTATAGATATCAAGTGAGATGTCCGTGAGATTGAGATTTACAATGTCAAGTGAGATTTACAATGTCCGCTACAATCTCTTACAAAAACACCAGGTACACTGAGCAGCTTCAAAAATATATCCCTGTTAATATTCGCCGATAAAAATGATTTGAACTTTAGCACAACAATAAGTTATAATGAATAACTGATAACTATATTGAGGTTAATTAAGTGTACAGTAAAGAGAACAAGGAAAATATGAAAAGCTTTCAGTCAATTTAAATTAGTCAACAGATTTCGATTGAGGAAGTTTAATTTACATTTTCCTTATAAATTTGTGGTACGATTTATCTGAATGCAGAAATTCCAATGAAGGATTAATAAAAGATACATCATAATAATTATACTGTAATATTATACATTAAAGAGAAACTATTACTACACAGGCTGAAAAACTACTTTGGAATTATTAACACATTCTCGTTACTACAAAAATATATCCTTCAAAATACGAAAATGAATTTTGAAACACACATAGGTACTATCCTTATAACATCGCATACAATTATTTTAGAGAATGATTAAAAAAAGAATTAAAAAAGAAAAACCTGTCAGAAAATCACAATGATTCGTTTTTCAGGAAAAGGTCTAATAGAACGAATATCAGAACAACAGTGGCCACAAAGATCTTTAATGGACAGGCGAATAGAACATTTTTGTTGATGTAGCAAAGAAGCGTGTATCTATCTAGCTGTAATATCCTGTCGACATTCAGTAGCCACCGTGATTCTTTGATAACGTGATATTAGACTTGTCTCAACATGCCTGTCTACTACAAACGGCGGACACAACAATGCAACAGTTGTACGTATTTGCAATGATCCTTGAACTGACATGATACTGAATGGATGATATTGAAAGAACAATAATGAACAAATGATACTAAACGAATGATTTTGGACGAATAATATTGAACGAATAGTACTGAACGAATGATATTGAATGAATTATACTGAACGAATGCTTTTGGACGAATTATATTGAACGATTAGTACTGAACTAATGATATTGAAAGAACGATACTAAACGGACGACATAGAATGAATGATATTAATAATTTGGTTTTATTACCAATGAAATCTCATGTAACTAACAATGTTTATGAAATATTTAATATTGCACTTAACTCGGTCTCCGCTCTTGTCATTTGCACCACCGTCGGTCGTAACGTGCTATTAATGTTACCAGCTTTGAAGAAGTTGCAAGACCGAAATATTTTAGAAATATCATAATATTAATTTCAATATTCGTACAAACTGAGCTATTTCAATTTAAAACAATAATGCCTTAATATATAAAACGTGTTGGTTGATACGATACGGAATATCGACGTAAAGCAAGACAAGTTTATAGATATCCCTACATAGCATATTATATGAAAAACAGATTTGTAGTTATGTATCAATGCAATCGATTTACCAATATATTAAAGAATGCAAACACTCAGCAGAGCTTAACGTAAAGAGATAAATAATAAAGAAAATATAGAACTAATAAAGAAAATATAGAACTTGAAGAAAAAGAACCCGGAATCTTCCATGAAACCAAGAAAAAGTGTTTACAACCCACTTAACGTACACCGCAAGTTTACGATCCAGCGTTGCCGATCTCCAGTCAGCTATGTTAGGAATCCGTGGCTTCCTACGCTATAGAATTTACCATCGAGACCTCAATTAATGTATTTGCATGTATTTACTTTCCACCTTGATAATAAAAGCGTTAATACAAACTGGTCGTTTTCTTTAATACATAGTTCTTTAATACATAGTACAAAACCCCAGTGACATGTGGGAATTCAAAAAATAAATTTGCAAAATGACGACAGAACAGAACCTTTATTCAGGTATCAAGATTGTTAATTGAGAAACAAAAATAAAAAACATTAATGTAAATAAAATTTTCCATATAAATTATCCCATGATAGCAATTTGATACAGAGAGTTTTCATTCCCTTAATGAGAGTAATTTCAATGTTGCCGTGATATTACTTTGCGGTCGATGCTGACGTTTTACCGATGAAACACAAATGTATGATTAAACAAATTCGCATTCAGGACACGCGGCCGGTTTGCGCAGCAACACAATAATTCTGGAGTAGGTAGTTGAGTACGTCTAGTTGGTACACGCGTACCGGTCATACATAAATCATCTCAGCACAGTAGGAAACGCACGTGCATATATATAACACGAGCTGAGTGGATGCGGTAACCGCTATTCAATATCCACACAAGGTAACGCACGACTTTTTTAACTTTACCGAGATAATATCCACTCCAATGTATTTTTGTGTACAACTCAATTAAACCTTCGTGGGTTATACGTTATTTGCGCGTAAAATATTAATGAAACGAACTTAATATAAAATCTGTATCGTACTTTTTTACTTATGTGAACGTAAAAATCTAAAGAGTACAAATTTAAAAAACGAACGATCGAGCAAAACAGTTTTCAATTGTCTATGCAAAGTCGAACGGCGCCGGCGTTTAGGAAGGACGCCGCCCACGCGACCCCACTATGAACCAATACAGAGCTATTATATCACCACTTGTAGGTGGCCATATAAGGCCAATTGTTACACGAAAAACACAAACAAAACTCAAACCGGTTATGCAATGACCCATTATACTAAAATATATAATACATGTGTAGGTATATGATACATAAGTATATAAATATTTAAAACAGATGATCTACTTTGCGACATCGAGATCGATAACGTAAACGGCGGTAGAAAAGAATTCGATGTATTGTGATGACTGAGTAGAACCTTATGAATTGTTACGTAATACGGTACACTTCCGTGATAAACTGGTTGGCCGCTTAAAAGAGTATAACACTATAATACACCAATAAGGATATATGCATAATTGATTTTGACAGTACTATACCAATTTGTAATTGTATTATGTTATAACTGTACCATGTTTAAATTAAAATATCGATTCAATATTCGAACGTACATTTAGTATATGTAACATATTGAGAAATGTATTATTATGTAAATGAGTATGTTCCATTTTCAAATTAAAAACTGAACGCTGCAAACACAAAATTTCTTTTTCTTTATCAGCTCAATACTTTTTCAATAATCCATAGACACTTGCAGGTTTGTACAGGTAACATAAAGATCGAATCTTTTATTGATACATGAACTCATAACATAAACGTTAAACGTGCTTCGTTGTTTGCAAGTGACGAACAAAACATGCGCTTATAAATGTACATTAAGATTTCCAACTGAGTTTCGGACATTTCCCACGTAGTTCAAGCGGGCCGGCGGAACCAATTCGAGGCACGTCCGCTGGATTAGCATTTGAAAGCTCTGTTTGTGTAAGCTCTAAGCTCGCCGATAACACATAACGTTTCAATAGAAAAAGTATGATGGATCGCTCACATACATTTTGTTTTCAAAACTCAATAGGCCCCGTCTCATGCTGAGGCCAATACACGAACGCCTTCGGAATACGTTAAGAGACTGCATGTGTCGTGAAATGAAAAACTCAACTCGCACTGAAATGCTGTGTTCAGCGCCATAAACGTAGTAGAATTCTCTTTTCCCATACCTTTTTCAGGTGCCCAGTTTACTGTCCTACTATCGCGTTCTATTTTTAATTTTCTGTTTATAAGATATTACAAATGTGCGTGAGGTAGGATCGCGCGGAACTGGAGCTCGCCAGTTGTTTACACTTTTCGACCTTGTGCAGACAAGACATAACCAACAACACACTTTATTTCTATGTAGTCCGTGTCTAATTTACAAAACCTACAACATTAATAGAAGGTCACGGCTCAACAACGAAAAATTACACCGAACAGAAGCGTACGCCCAAACGACGACATCGAATTACATCGCACACGCACACGATATTGCGCCATAAATCCGAACAACAGTATGACAATATCATCCAAATAAGTGTGCACGCGATCCCGGCCTTTCCCACGTAGCTGTCACCGGTCGTAGCGCAGGCACTACATGCGGCCTATCGCCGCATCTACACCACTCCACTGGACAATCGTCCTAACAAAGCCTCACCGGCTACAACGGACCCAATCATTTCCCACGCGCTAACGGTCGAGCCTCAGCTGAGATCCTAGTTTGAATTTATAGCGACTCTTCCAACTCTACAAACTACATCCAATCCCGGCTAAGCATCGCTCGGATGGCGGGCGCCGCTAACCGAACCCGCATTGTAATGTTCGCACGAGATGAAATCGTTCGCCTGAGACGCCGAAACGGCGCGTCGAGATGGCGATACAAAAGGATGACCGATAACTTGTGTATTCTTTCGATGACAGTAGAAAACATTGTTTGCGTTCGGGAACAATAATCTTAAAAATTCACCGTCATCTTGCTTTTGAGAAGCATCCATCCGACATGAAAAATTTGATTCATTGTCTTTTGAATTTAAATGTTATTTCCATTTCAGATTTCACTTCGGCCTAAATTCCCGTAAACTGTATATTTAATATACTACGAGCATTTGTTTACCTAACGCGGCGAAATAAAAACTCTAAATATGTTACGCTCTACACGGGACTTTCAGCTTCTGCGCAGCGGATTGACTTTAATATAGCTTTCAGTTTCGAACACCACCGCAATAACTAAGACAGACATATTAAAAATTAAATGGAAAATTTTTGCATTAAAAATGAGGTCGAAATAAATGTTTATAACGATCGGTAATATTTATATTGCAGATGCAATTATGGTAATAGCGCAATAATTTGTTGCAGGTGTAACGTTAACGTAGAGTCAGTGGATATAAAAATGCACAAACGCAAAATGGACGCGGAACGTTTTTGATTTGATATGGTGTAACACAATATGCGGCAGGCGCGCGGTGACGAGGCACGCACCCAGTTTATGCTATTCCCGGCGGGCCTAATTTTAACCATCTGCGTCTCCCAGTCTAGTTTTAGGAAGTGGGCCGAGTTGAGATTCAGCGAATCAATCGACTCGAAACTTCCACTCTGCTCCCACTACTCGAATGCACGTCGTGCAATCAGTTTCGATTCAATTCTTGAATTATTAGATTCTAAATAAAATTAACTGCAATATGGTGGCATTTAACAGAAATAATGATCTTATACCGGCAATAGCTTACTTTGTGTCTCACTTCGGGATGAAATTACAAGCGAAGCTCTTAATTGGACTCGCATTTAGTCCGTGAGCGAATGACGCAATCGTCGGATGCCAATCGGGGGATCTATCGCAGATGTTTACGGATTGCGCAACTAGAAACATAATCGCGGGCCCAATTATCGAAATGACCGAGACGTCGGGCGCGTCCAGCGAGAGGACACGGTCCCGGCTAAATCTATAATGGATGAGGCGCGTCCCGCGTCAATCCAGTAAACGAGATCGCATAAACGCAAACGCGCATACATAACTAAACAGGCTGAAACAATCGATGCGCGGTTATTCATTAATCTAATGGAATTAAGCGTCGCGCATTGGCGAAACGGGGCGCGTTCGAGTGCAATGGAGAATAAATTTCAATTAGAGCAATCAGGACGCTTCGACGCGGAAGTATCTGGATACGATGGGCACGGGATAGCGGAGTCTCACCTTGCATACGAAATTCCTCATGTCCAGCGCATACAAAGGAGGACCTCCGCAGTAAATCATTAGAATTGCGGTAACCGAGATGTGAGCGGAATCGTGCCTGATACAAGCTGGAGATAATGATGTTTGGATTTCGGATTAGTTGGCACTCGATTCTAGGATGTCGCCGTGAAACGGGCGCTTTCTTCCAGCGTTCTTACGCATGACGTACACGTGTCGCGCTCAGACAATATCTCATCGTTGCGTTTTGCTTTCCATTCTCAGAGATAACTTGTTAGCATTCTGTACAGTAACGCATAGGTGGTAGACCGGTACAATAATAGATAGGCGTGTAAAACTGATTTGTTTTTAAATTATACGACAAATGTGAAAATAACATTTAATTTAACCGAGTAATAATAATAATAACAACAACTTGTTCTTAGATGGCAACATTCAGATTAGGTGAAGATGTAACACGATAATCTTTCCATACATCAGCGTCGACAGCTGGCACTTGTGGAGCGACTGGTTTTTCTGTAGTCAGGCGTGCACAGTGCCTGACAATATATTCTTCACTACTTGTTACCATTTTGTCGTTCTCGCAACAACATTGAGAACGAATACTAAAGTGTCGAGCGCGTAAGCAAACAAATACAATGCAAGCATAATTCCCCAGGCAAAATTTGCGAACACGATACCGGACAAGACCGCACGCCAATTTGTAAGCGGCGACATAAACCGCTGGTGTAACGAAGGCCCTAAACAACAATATAAGCGGGCCCATCAACTCCCCGCGAAATATCTCAACGGTTGACAAGCGGGCGACCCAAGAAGCGAACTCGGACTTTACATTCGCCGACGTAACGAGCGGGGACGCCGACTCGCCCATTGTATTTATGCCTACACAATTTATTTATTCGGCAAACATTACGGAGACACAAAATCTCGTCCATAAATACATGTGAAAGCACGTATCAAGTATCGGAATGCAAACGGCGGAGCTCGTGTCTGAATTATGCAACAGTACAGCGCGGGCTCAGGTCTGCCGTAATAGTACAAGGAGTGGACGCAACTCCTAAAATAATACCCGCTGAGCGACCGCGCCCTGGCGCACCACTGGCGGAACTCTCCCATCAATCCATTATGACGCATCCAGCTTCCTCTAAATCAATCGCGACCTACTTTTACAACAGAAAATGTTTGTCCGCGTTTCTTAACATTCACGATGTGGCCAGCCATTAACGTACTCGTAGTCTCTAGAAACTTACACAAGAGTATTGTAGACTACATTTAAGACTATCCTCGCAGCAGTCTCACGTTAATAACCCTATATTTATCATTTTATTATTAACGATTAGTTAAAATATGTGTAATAAGAATTAATGAATGTCCTCGATATTATTGTTAATTATAAAAGTGGAATGAAATGAACGAAATTATTACGCCGAAAATATTCTTACGCCTATTACGCCGAAAATATTTTTGCAAAAATAAATGCCACTTTAAAGAATAAAATTACAGATTTCGTGACGTTACTGATGTTCAACGTTGCATGTAGAGCCTGTAATATTCAGTAATACGATTGTTCAATTATCAGTACTTGCGGTTGGATGATGAAGACATTTCTGCAATTGTCCGAAACCGGGACAATCAATATGGGTGTATTACCCAAATGACATGGCGCGAATCGGTTAAACCCATGGAAATTTTCACCCAGTTCGACCGTATTCTTTCGAATCTCTTCATTTGTACCGCAATCAGTGACACAGTAAAGGCGGTTTTTCGATTATTACCCTTATAGAGGATTTACGGTGGGTCCATACATCTTTCGCCGGGGTGGTCGGTCGGTGCGACGCTAATTACAGGGCCGGACCGATCATTTAATATGAATTTCGCAAACATTAAATAATTAAAAAAAAACATAAGCCGACGGTGCGTTCACGCGCGGAGTAATAAATTAATGATTTCACCAAGCGCGACGCAAGGGAAACATTGATTTTAGGCCAGCGGCCTAACAGCACAATGAGACAACAATAACAAAATCCTAAAGATATGGAATAAATAATTATTTACGTACTTCAAAAATAATAGCACCAAATCGAATACGTGAAAAGTTGTCGAACTTAAATTTTAATTTTGTAGTAATATATTTCACTTCGGACGTAATTGCAGCAATAATACATGAATTACGACAAGTCGAAAAGCCGATATTAATGCCCATACAATCTCCAATCAAGATATGAAAACGATAAGAGGAACAAAAACTAGAACAATAGCTTTAGAACAACGTTCATTAACCAATGTAAGGAGCGGCGAAGAGAGTGGTGCCGATGATGTTGTAGTTAATCCTTAAACCACACGCGGTGACGATTACAAGGCACCTATTAGTCAAATTAGGCTCATTGTTGAAACACGTCAGGCTTGCACAAGACCAATCGGCTTACAGGCGGACAATTATGTAGCCACATTAGCCACACAATACGATGAGTCAACAGAAATTACGTCTCGAGCGTTTATCAAAACAATAGTATTGATAAGTTAATAAACCGAGGTGCGAGACGACTAACGAGCGATTACCGAGCGAAGTCTAGATTAAACGCATGCGTCTCGTACGAGTCGTACGAGCGCGCGGAATACGTTATGGTCGCGCGTGAGTCACCGGCCCATGGAGGCGGGCCCAAGATTGTCAACATCAAAAAAAAACACCGAGAATTTACGACTCGTGTCGATAACTCTTATAGTGGCGGCACTTTTTTTTCAAAACAGGGACGTGTCTTGAAATAGAATAAAAGTATCCACGGCGAAATCTGAACGAGAAATCCCGGGCACTGAAAGCGAAATCGCGTGTTTTGCGCTATTACGAAACAACAAGACGGCGAATACGAGATTAGGAGATCTGCTCGTAGCGAGGGCAGTGACCGAATTCCACATTTATACCGCTAATTCATGCACAAGTGCATCTGCATCCAACGAGCGCGTTACGAGCAGCAGGCGCGGAACACGGCTAATTCCGTATACATTCGCCCCAGACTTCATCCGCTACACTCCTTGAATACTTAAATTGTTATATTTATGTATTCACATAACAACGATAAAAGAAATTAGCGTATAACTGACAAGAGGCGAAAACACCTCAAAAACTGAACAAGACTTAGCTGAAGTACACTTGTGTAGGATTATATAAAAAAATTTAAATGTGCAAATAGAATAATAAACAGAAACAATGTTTTCGATATAGACAGACCTTCACGGGGGCGCTTATCTGTTGAAATCATAAACACAACGTGAATATATCAATCGAATAGAGTTATTGACGGTGCGTGAACAATGAACGTCAATATTGGCGCAGACATGTTATTCCCGCACGTCAAACACGACCGACCCACCTGAGCTCGGAAGATTTTTATCGTAGCAAACGCGAAACGAGAGAATCGACATAATCGATTTCAACATATCAAAGCTGACAAGCGTTATTCGAGGTTGGGGGCGAAGGCTCAGTGGGCGCCGGATGGCTTCGAAATTAAAACGATATGCAAATGAAGCGCAAGGATTAATCGTCGGGCGCAATCGATGGGACGGCAGCGAGATCGACCACTGAGTACAAATCGATGAATAAATAGTGTCTGATTAGCGACACAAGGTGTGTCGCGGTTAATGGATGAATCGAAGCGAATCGACCAGTTTCATTGAAGGGCCGAATGATGGTCATGATGTGTACATTTGGAAATACCTCCCGAATAGAATTTACTGGGTCATATGGTATCATCAGTTACTAATATATCGAGTGAAATATAGCCAATGATAGCAAATTCCATGATTCATAAAGAATAAGTACTTTAAATAATATCTCAATATTAGTCGGTAAAACGTATAATCACAAAAGTATTATGGTTAATATCAATATTTAGGGTAGGTTTAAGTAAAAACACGCATGTTACCCAAATTGATCTTCTAATCAAAAATAAATCAGTGATGCGTCCAATTTGACAGGAGAAATCAAGAGAATCACTCACGGGAGCTCCGAAAATAATTTTCAATTAATTTCTTGATAATCCGGATCATGTGGCTTGCGCTCCCAAGACAACGGAGCCCTCCTGTTAATTGGAAACTGTCTCTAGTTACAAACAACACCTGCTACTTTGTTAAAGGCTTTTTTTGAATTTCTTTGCATTTTCAAGTCAGGATAAACTGGTGCCAGTATCGTCTATTTTCATAGCCGATGTAATGAACGCCTCGATCGATCCGATGCAATGTCACTAATAAATATTCCATCTACATAACATTATAATATAATAAGTTCAATCTACTTCTCAAATATACCCCTTACCAGCTATTTTTTATGTCCCCTAGTCACTTGGATCAACAATAGGTGCTATTGAAAGATTTTTTGTAACTCAATTACAGAAAATGTTTTACACTTTTTTTTTCAAGATCATCTTAGTTATTAAGAGAGGGTCAAGTGTATCGATAATACTACTGCGTCGAATGAAAGGCCGATTCATTCATCATAACGATTCAATAGAAACGCGCTTAGCCGCTCCCACTTCCGAGGCGTCACTCTTAAACCGTGCAACCGGTTTTTAACGATAATTACAAACTCATTTCAAACATTATTATTTGCTACCGATCACCGCTGCTCATGGCTTTCGACAGCGCTTCCACGTGCATCATCAATATCATTGATGAAATTTTCAGATGGATGATTTATTAAACGACTGTGCCCAAATTGATTTCCATCTAATAGATTGGAATAGAAATGTCTAACAGCCATATGATTTACTGTGTCTTTCTTTAATCTGCTGTTAAAGCTGTCCATATTTGTACGACGCCCAATATCTTTCAATAGAACCGTGAAATTATGGAAGTCGAAGCATTTTGTACATTCACTTCGTGATATTCTTTATCAGAGAATGTATCTGTATGTTTCGATATGCAATCTCGCATATGTGCAACTTTCGTGTATCGTTAAAAATAATTCTCGAAAAATCGTTGCGCAAACATGCATCACAGGAACCTGTTCTTGACAACCATTCAAATCCTCAAAAATTAAGACGTCAATTACGAAAAAATATATATGTATATATACCCGAGAATTACTTATTTACAAAAATAACAACAAAATACTTTATTGCCTTTATAAATGTATATTACTCTTCTTATCGTTTTAATTTACAAGCCTACCTAGAACGTGACTATCCCAATAGTCTAATCGATACCTCCGGACGGTATCTGGAGCCATCGATATCGACGCCAATTATATAGCGAAACGGGATTTACTCTAGTGCCTACCGTCTGAACTACCGTTGTGGATGGTGCGACATGTGAGGGTGAGATAGATGGGCGTGGGAGTACGGCTGCCCTAGCGAGCCGATGGGCAGGGGCGAGGGGCAGGGGGGGTGTTGGTGGTGGTACTGCTGTATCGGCGACGAGGCCAATGGATGGTGGTCTATGGGATACTGCGCGGAGCCGGCGTACGCCAATTGCCTCACCTTCATATCGTCGTCAACTACGTTATACGTGAGCTCGGTTTCCTCGAAGCCGGTGGCCGCCATCCGCTGCTCGCTGGTGGTGGGCGGGTCGGGCGAGTTGAGGCAGGTCTGAATAAGCCTCTTCCCTGAATCCGACGTGATCATCGGCTGTAATTTGCGCGTTGCGAACGTATACACGTGTCCGGTCTCGGACGCGACTAGTAGCATAACTTGCGTCCCCGTCAGGGTCGAAAGCTCGTATGCCTGAAAAAGAACAAAATACAACATTAGTCATCTAACTGACCTCTAAAAGTAGCTTCGTTGTCAATGGTAATAATTTTTGTGAACATTTGCATGATAGCCGAGTTGATCGCGTTCAATGTACGCCACGCCATCTATCAAAAACTCTTTTTAATTTATTTAAAGAAATAAACTGAATATTTATTGTTGCTAGCTTTGGACAAGAAGGTGTACAATATGCATCTGCCATAATGTCTATGTAGTAATAAAAATCAATTTATATGTTTCTGGTTATTGTAACAAAATTTATATTGTTGAACATGAACAATCTGTACAATTGTATAACTATGTAACATCACGTCTGTAATTCCCGAAGAGGTCAGCAGAAGAGTGTGGTACACTCCCACATTTCACCAGTTACGTTTACGTCCCACTATTAAATAAACGGTGAGTATTGCCTCACACCGGGCACAAATCCAGACTACCAGAAAACCGTAGAAAAATTCAACAGTACCCTACCCGGGATTTGACACCAGGAACTCTCGATCGGAAGTCGCGCTTGCAACTAACACTACCAACGAGACAGTCAAATATTATATAACTACATGATTTTCTGATCATGTTTGTGATGAAAATATAAACGTAGGTCCTTCTAAGTTCCGACCTTTCACCTCTCCCACGCCCCGTAATTCGTAAGCAAACCTCCGCACGTTTCGGGAGCAAGATCACTCTCACGGCACTCTTTGTGTGTGCCGAGTGTATTATCACACCCACTAGCGCCACCTACACTATTTGAACCAATTTACATGTGCCGACGACACGCACTAAATTCGACCTCAGACCTCTGATGTACGGAGCTCGAGGGACAAATTGACGGACGAACTGTTCGACGGGCGCAATTGACGCAGTGGCGGTAGCTTTTCACTTCCAAATTGACGCTAAGCGCAACGCAAACCTTCGCGCGTAAACTGTGCGGAGGTAGGTGCGAGACTTCTTATAATGGCTATTTCGAATTCAAACAAAATTCAGATACCTATACAATCGTGATATTCGCGTGGAGAATTCAATTTTCATCCACTTAATCGGTGGCAGTTTTAAAGCATTTTATCCATTCTACAACCGTGAAAATAGATTAACTTATTAGATAATCCATTCTAACATTAATTCAAATAAAGTAGTCACGAAGAAAATCACTCAACCTCAATACAATATATGAGACACAAAGCACGTTCTTCCAAAATCCACTTCTATTAATAACATAACAACAGTTTTCCCCCAAATGGGTAGGTGTAGAACACTCTCACTATTCAGAAATTGTATTTTACTTCCCACGATTAAATAAGCGGTAACCTTATTACTGCCATACGCCGGGCACAAATCCACACTCTAAACTGTCACTTGTGATTTCAAGATGGAAATATCCAACTATTAATATACCTACCTAAGTTTTCCCGGCCCGGGGATCTCATGACTTCTTGATTAGCAATCGCAAGAGGGTGTAATAACACAAATTGAGATTCGACCCAATCAGATTAACTAAACTGATCGCAGCAGAAAACAAAGCAATTAGCCGCAACTGTTATTTGAACTTGATAAAATCCATTACATTAATTATTCTACTAGAAAACACGCTGGAAATCCCCTGCATACATTACACTGGAAAATAGCAAATGCAAAGATTAAAACTAAGAAAACATTGGGTTTGGTACGCGTTACAATTTAGACTATTGACTCATACAAATTGACATTTACACTGGAAATTATTTCTTCTTGATATCATCATCATCAGCCTACACCAGGCCACTGCTGGACCCAGGCCTCCTCCACTTAACTCTTATCATTTTGAAAAAAGCCCGTGTCAGATAATACTGAATGAATTACAATATTCTATAATGTTAATTCTGTTAAAATACCTAATTACATTTAACTCGAGAGAGTATATCTCTGTAGAGAACGTTTAAATATAAAACATAGAAATTGAGTGAGTGAGTGGGAGTGTTCTACATTCCTCTGCCTACCTCTGCGGGTATTACAGGCGTGATGTTACGTTTGTTACGTTTACGTTTATATTTAAGCTTCCTTTAGAATCATCGCCATCGTCTATTGTGTATATCGAATTCAGCCATATGACATGAGCACGCGAACATGAACAGACAAACGGACGTACGAATTAGATCTCGCGATAACAATTACAGAGTACGAAACTGCGGCCTCAATCCCAGGGGTTACTAGACCCAAATGTCAACCGCACGAAAAGATGCGCTAAGCACGAATCGGACTTCCAATATTACCAGTCAGTACTGTTCCGTACAAAATACTTTTCAATTTTAAATATTTATTAACTATTTATCTATTCTACATACTAGATATTCTTACTTATGTTAAGTTACTTACAAATTTGTTACTTACAAATACCTAGTTTGTTACTTACAAATTTGTTAAGCGTTTATTTACTGATATCAAAACTATGGTTTCATCTGTAATGTTGTTTCATTCGCAGTTTATATCAAGCTTTATGATAATGCAAAATTACATTATAATTACAATAAAAATTAGTTACTTATCGGTATTGACTGCAGTCAAAACAGTACATATGATAAAATATACATATATAGATTGTTCTATATCTGAATATACACTAAAATATAGTTTCTATCTAAGCTTTATTTCACTAAATACATAAAACAATAATATTAGGATAATTTAATGGACAATATTATTTTATGAAACAAAAATTTAATAAAGAAACTTTCATATCTTTATATGTATAAACCACTACTCATTCCTCTGCCTACCTCTTCGGGGATTACAGGCGTAAAGTTACTTTTTTTTGAAGTTACTACTCATTCAAATACACATTATTATCATTGTTTAAAATGGGCGGTACACAGTAGCTAAACGAAATCAAATACATATATTTTGATGTCACGAATAATGGTACGGAACACTAAAATTTATCTATCATGTATACCTATACAAACATACATGTAGACCATTCAAACGAGATAGTCGATGTAACATTTCAGATCTTTGAATAAGGGTATTATTATGTATTGTTGAGCTTTGATATGATAGAATTTGAAAAGGTCATCTGATTTCTTAATTTTAAACCTTTCCATGATGTTAAGACTGTTTTCGTTGGTAATTACGAATCAATTGGCTGAAACCAAAAGGCTTTTCAAGCCCCACTGTAGGCTATCGGAATTGTACTCTGCATTAGGAATCTATGCCAATGTTATAAAAACCAAAATAGGTCTTTTTAATATTCCACTTGCATATCTTTTATAAACTACAGGAAGTGGAAGGAACACTATAGCTAGACGAATTAAACTATTCACCTTTTCATATTGTAAAGATAAAGGTTCTTAAAAAATTAAATATTCTTAGGAAGTATTAAAACTATTAATATTAATATAAACCAAATTGTATTCAGATGCGCACAAACTCTCTAACTTCCTCTTCACAGTCATCATCCGTCAGTAAAATGGAAATCAATCCTTATTGTACGAAAACGACAAGTTCGTCGATAAATGACTTTTCTAAGTTTTTAATATACATACACACGTAGGCAGAGAGCACCGAGTGTCAAGTAATCTCTTATATACAGCCCTGACGTCCTTCAAACATTACTAATGAATAGTGTAACGAAAGGGGATAAAATTGGGACTGATCTCTATTATAATATTATTGACCTGTAGACCGCGAGTTGTGCTACTGCGCTCGTAACAACATCCATGCAATGAATGTTTATGAGCAGTGTTCCAATTAAAAGCCCAGAGTACCAACTAGGTATACCTACATATTTACTCAGAAAAAAATCATTCATTGCCAATGTTCTGCCACAACATCGCAAGTTAAATCAATAATTACTTAAATGTGAATTTTGAAAATACCGATTTCATAAATTTTAAAGTACACAATAACTATAAGTGACTGCAGTAAGTGTCTATACATGTCAGGGCGGTTATGTCACCGGTGTGTTACTCTCGAAAGCTGTCAATGGCACTGAATAATTGATTAGCCAATCAACGATTCTGCACCGAATGGCCCAGATCTTAAGATTGCATTTCATTTGCAATCAACACTGCGACATCGCACCCCACCGCTGCGCTGCACTCACCTTGTCACCGATCAATAAGATGATTGATGATAAAGCAGTAATTAGCAACTTTGCTCCTCCGTAACTACGCAACTCGTGACTATCAACACATGAAAGAATCACCCTTATTATTCTGGTTATAAGAGCTACAATAACGCAAACACCGAAACGTGCGTATACCGAAATTGACAATTACAAATGTACGTATAATGAGCTTTGTTGTTAAATATGATTAACGAGGCCCACGGAGAAATTTGCGCACGTTGGCAAAATGAAAAAAAAACCGCAAAAAATGTATGTTTTTTCTCATTGTCGAGGGCGAGATTTCGGACGGAGGTGGGTATAGGAAACTGCATCCGAACACACGTACCGAAGAAACCTTTGATGTCCGCAATGAATTTCTCGAAACACTTCGCGTATGTCAAAGTGCAAAAGATTACGAATATTATCATATTAAGTCATTAGCGGACCGAGAAAATTATGTGCTTAAAGGTCGTCGTTATCTTTTGGTGAAAGATGGTCCGGTGGTAAGGAGCGCAAGCCCTCAGCGGAATAACGACTCAAATGATTGACAGATTGTATTCATTCTCGTGTACGCGAAACGTTTGATGTTACTCGCGCGCCGCCGGTACGAAGAAAATAAAATATACACAATCAGAAAGCATCTACATGTATGCAACATTAATATTGGCATCGATACGTAGGCACTTCCGAAATTTGGAAATGCAAGAGTGGAAAAGTGAATATGATGGCGGCGAATGATGTGAAGTGTCTTAGAGTAGCTAGAGTTCCAAGTTATTCTTCATAGGTAACGGAGTCCTATGGATACAAGATCAAAGAGACACGTCGCATGCTTGCTCAAATAGTGACACAACTCAAAAATCATCAATTTTGAGTGAATGATACAGTTTTATCCAAAATAG
>DWFO01000016.1:0-35489 GCA_018246595.1 Mimoniades nurscia nurscia
CGGCGTGGAGACATTTTGAGTAATCTGCGCCAGTTTTGTAACCGTTCGGCTTTGCAAAACGGCACTGGCCGGCGTCGTATTAAACGGTCGCTCCTTGCGCTCCATTTCATAACTTTGTTTGCACAAGGCACTAAACAATTGCGCGTTGTCTCTTGCGTGTAGGTGCGCGAGTCGGCCGCTGACTCAAACTGATACTATGACTACATTTTAAACGAATTACATTACATTAAGACATTCGCTGACAAATAGTATTTCACCTAAATTGCAAATTTCCCCCAAGAGATTAGTAACTTTGACCGAAGATGTATTATAGTTTTGTTAGAGAGGCTTAGACTTACTATGTATCTTCCCGACCTAAGTACCTACTTACACGTAGATATCGACTTACGTACTGACGCAGTCTTATTGTTACCTAAGGTTTCGGTTAGCCTTAAGAACATTAATAACATCAACTGTTCGAAACAAATATACAGAATTAATTATACATTACACAACAAATATTTGAGTCCTTATACATAAATGTATTACTAATTTATTTCAAGGAAGGACAAAGATTAATATTACGATGGAAAAACCTAGTAGTTGACACTTAGAGCTAAGGATGATTTGTTTATTTTTCATACAAATGTTCAGGGCGATTTAAAATACTGCATATGCTGGCCACTGAGACGAACCCAGCGTATTCCGATCATACAGGGCCACAAAACAGTCGTACAGTATTACAGATGTATTGATGAAGACAGGGTTCGGTAGAGGCGACCGATGACGCAGACCGTTTCGAAAATGCAAAATAAGCCTCGTTGCGATGCTATTCTCCTTGCGAAATAGGTGGTACATTCGCCTCGCTACGTGTGACGACAAGTAGACCCCGATATCTGCTTGTAACTCTTACTAATTACGACATGTGTACGTAACGTAATGTATTACACTTTTTGTAAATATAAACAATACTATGAATCAGTGGTTAGCGGGTTTTATTTGTATTGGAAAACAATATAGAGCTGGCCTAATGGAAATTTCGTTAATGAAACTATTTTAAATTAATGGTACCTACATCGTATTTCTAGATATAGTGCAGGTCTGTGAGGGGTCTCTCTTAACTGGAGCGATATAGCCGTTTCTAAATCAACGAGATTATATTTAGTGATACATTACCGTCCAGTTCTTACGGCTCGGATGACACGAAATAACGAAGGCACATTTATTGAAGGTTTCAATAACCCGTGTGTGCACTCGCTTTCGATACTAACTGCGCTACATTATACAATAATGTTAAAACGCAACACATACATTTATTAATACAAGTAGGTAGATAGAATTTCATCGCGATTTTTCGTAACCATTTCACTTTTATCTAATCGATCTGGTGAAGCTCTGAAAACTTTTCACTTGGTGTGTTTATTTGCTTAGCCGGCGGCGTCCACACGATACGGTGTCCAAATATTTTGTAACACCGGTTTACACGAGTGGCGCTGGCCTTATCGGTGTTGTTGCGAAAATGTTTTTAAACACAGCATTATATTATTTATTGATCGTTACATATTACGCGTTCATTGTCGCACTTGACCACCGTCCAGACTATCATATTTTATAATGGCATTCGTAGATCTTTTATTGCCATATCTAACCTGATGTTATTATTCTCGCATCTAATCGGACGAGATTATACAGCGAGATACGTTTGCTTAATCATGTTATAAAATCAAAATATAAATTGAAACTTTATATAATAAACGGTGGCGCAATACAAGTTTAAACTTTTATACCATAGAAAACGGACCAAAAGACTATAATACGAAAAATAGTCGGATCGTGGTCGTTACGCTGTCGCGAGGTACGAAGGGATTTTAAAATTATTTTTAGTCACGACTGGTGAGTGCATGAGACGAGCCGATACAACTGATGTGGTGCATCTATTATATTTTTTCTTTATTTACAGCACAAGCACTACACCTGCCTTGAACTAGTTCAGAAGAATCTTGAAACACCGCAGTGTGTATATTTCAATAAGAATTTGTATAGACATACATAGACATAGATAAAACTAAATAACTTATGTATAAATTTACATAAGGCGATGGATTCATTAAAAATAAAATGATTTAATATTTGTATAGAAACCGAAACTAGGTAATTACCTAAGTTCAAATTATAGTAGGTATTGTTAATTTTTATACATATAGTAATATACAATTTACTGAGTGCGGATATGTATATCACAAACATGCCGACATCAGACCCGATGACGTAGCACAACGTCAGTAACACTAGCGTTAAAATTACCCTAATTACAATCGCTACGCAAATTATACATACAATTACATAACATTTCAATCTCTACCGGAACTAGAGCTAAACACCCATGGCAGTGTGTACGGTAAAAACAGACAAATATTACAGCCGTAACGTGTAGCATAATACAAGTCTTTTATATTATTAGCAACATATACTTGAATCGTAACAAAACTACATCACAAGGAAACTACCATATGCAAGAAAACTCTATATCCCCATCGCCAATAGACATTTAATCAACAACAAATTGTAGACGTTTGTAAATAAAGCCTTATCGTCCTTTAATAACAAAAAAAAATCAAGACACCGCGAATACAAAACGAGTTATTACCGTTATGCTGGTGAAAATATTGTATGCGTAAACAAAACTACGATCGGGACCAGTTCCAAACGGGTTCCCGTATTATTGATTTCTCGAAACAAAAATGAAACACTGGACGCGCTCATCGTCGAAATTTTTTTAATCGATATATGACTCGACGATACGGAATCGATTCTCCGTGCGTTTAAAGCATGTAATAAGCGATTATCGCTCGCCACACTAGTACATCTCTCGTTCAGTATAAGAAAGTTCGCGGGCCTTAACACTACGAGGAATTTTAAACACCGTACGATTGTGTGAATCGTATACGTGTATCGAATATGATTCGACCGCGGCTGATAAATAAACAGTGGTCAGCCGCCGGCCGGACAATGCCCTTTGCGAATTCTCAGCAATTCTCAACTTGGAGCGGGCTGCTCAAGTAATGATCACTCGTGCTGCATCATGTCGCAAGTTGAAGAATGAAATGCAAGAATGTGGCACGCGGCACTTTCCCAACCGACCCCGGTACCGTTCTACAGCCGTAATGATACCAGGCCGATGAAAGTTTCATTGAATTATTATAAACTATGTATCTTCATGTACATATGTACCTACATGTAGCCGAAAAAACGACCAAGGCAATGTCAATTATAATTTTTTGTGACACTCTACATTCGTACGCTTAAGACGAGATCATAAAGGATCAACGATCTCCTCAAATGCCAATGCAATTGATCGAGTAGAGTAGATTCGTGAGAGGCGCGCTCTATAGGTCCGGTCGTTCACCTTGCGATTATGTATTTTTTTTACTCTCTTAATGCGATGTCGTAATTTGGAAAGTGCGGAAATGGTAATTTCTAAACGGCAACAAACCGTTCGACTCATTATGTCACAATCCCGGGCATCTCGCTTACGGATGCGAGCCGGAGGAAGGTCAGTGAACTTGCGAAACTTCACCTGTCACAGGCGAGGGGAGCCACACAAAGGCAGTGATGCAACGAAGAAAGTGCGGAAATACTAGAGCGCACAGATTACGTCAACCGTCTATACCCAGATGAGACTGAGAATCAGATTTGGAATAGCGACGCGTTCCGAATACCGGGGCGTCGCGACGCTCGAGCACTTGCACAACCGACGGCCGCAGCGGAAGAGAGTGCGGGCGAAACGGCACATTGCGGTGATGCAATAAAGAAAGTGCGGAACTGAAGTAGCTTTTCTAACGCGGTGAACGCACTCGACCATTAGGCGTGTATCATCTGGGTCGGCAAAGGCTCTAGCTAGCGGCGCGGCGGGCGACGACCCCGCTCGCAGGAGGGAGCCAATATGTACTTCGCACTCGGCCGTATGATATAATATAGTCCACTAGGAAAACGACTACGCGAAACCGCGGCAGCGTGACCGAACGAAGGGAGGTAGGTACCCCTGGCGGGCGCCGAGTTACATTAAGCTTTTGCTGTAGGTCGCAACGAGGTGTTAGGTAATGAGTGTTGTCACACTCTTTCATTGCGATTGCCTGTGTTGATGTAACGCGCACGCCGCGAGGAAGAGCGTCTGCGAATTGGAAGAGTCACAAGTAGCCCGATCGACGCGAGCGCGGCCTTAGGAATAGGCGAAAAACGTGTTTAAAAGTGGATATGTCAAGTTCAGCGTGTGCGAGGCCGATGCGCGAGCGCAGCGCGCGGGGCGGGCGCGCGGGGCGGGCGCGCGGGCGGGGCGCGCGGGCGGGGCGCGTTGACAATGAATGGCAAAGCACCGTTGTACTTGACCCAGTATTCGGGCCGTCACGCCCGCCCGCTGCAGCGCCGAACGCACGGCGGACGATACACGTGACAGCCGCTTTTCAATACCGACGTATACTGTAAAGCGTCCACTATACATACGAAATATATTATCGATGCCAACTGACAATTACCGCGGCATATATTTTTTAACACCGCCTCATTAAACCGCGCTGAAAAATAACAACCGCTCTTGACAGCTTCGACGTCGGCGTATTGGATCACGGGGCCACGGTAATAAAACTTCTGTGGCGCGAGCGCACGGCGCGCGTTTACGTAAATCGAGAAAATATTAGATGGATCGAGACTCGTGTAAGCGTGTCTTTCATAATCTAATGATATCATTGTATGCGAATGAGCGCCGATGTTGCCATCTGCGGTCGAACGATCCTCAACTTCGTGCTTCTAAGTTTATCGGATTCGTTGAAACGTATACGCACGGAGAGCGGTTAACGATACCGATCTAATATATCGGGTGTAATGCGTATCCCATTACGCAAGGTCGCGGGCGCACCTGCTCTAGCTCTGCATTATCATGTCAAAAACTTTCAGGTTTTTTGTGTATTATCCATACCTGCAGAGCACACAGACAGTTCAGGAATTTGGCCCGACTCTCCACCTGCCATATGACCTTTAAAAGGTGATACCTAGACAGCTTGCACGTACCTACTTGTATTTATTAAAACATAATATTTGACCACACAAAAGGTGCGAATAGGAATGAAATTTCTTTGACAAGGTGCGATTTTCAATATCTTTATAAATATTTAACATGCGGGGTATCGAACCCACTCAACTACATGTGATTTTGGGTATCCTCATGCGCCACAAGGTGTGGTGTGAAATGAATCGATTGCAGCGCTCGCGGCGTCCGGTGTCGGCGAGTAATAATCCAACTGGGTTAAGGTTCCATCAAGGATTTGTTGCGGCAAAACTCCGCTCCAAAACCGAGCGTTCGTTACTATGAGCTAAGTGCACGCCGCACCGACCGTCGGTTCCGCTGCATTTGTTCATTGCCTTTTGTAATATGAACGTTTTTCCACTGCGCCCTAATTTAATGGCGACATGCAGTCTGCAACGGGCGTCTGAATGGACCCAATTTCTATTTACCAGGTAAGGTGATTCAACGAATATTACAGCATTATGTACATATATCATTCACCTGCCATCTACAGTTACAACGTCGCAAACGAAAAACGAGCTTCGCGTCTTTTGTTTAATTAATGTCCGGCAAACAAAAGTAACTCAATCGTTAGGCGTCCCTTTGTGCCCGTACTTACAGCCGGGAACAATGGAGGCGTCCTTTGTGACACTGTCGACGCTCGGTAGAGTACTCAAAATTGAGCGTACAACAAACAGGTTAATAAGTTTCAAAACGATCCAGATGTATTACAAAAGCGGTAGCACACAACAAATGTTTGGTAACAGCGGGCCGATTGTTTCACAACTCGCATCCAAGCGTCCGGACCGCTCGATTAATTGTTACTATCGCTCACCATCCACTGTTCGATTCTTTTGTTTCACCTACCCCGACCCATTGTCGCCGGCTTAAGAGTAGGTACTCCAAAGCGAATATGGAGCTATTATGAATTGAATCGTTTTGTTAGCTAAGATTTGCGGTAGTCATTAATGGCTCATTTGAGTGGTGGGCATTATTAAAAGCATATTGTAGCGACTGAACACGTTTTTATTTTAGCACTGCAATGTTGCGACCTCGAGTTTGTTATGTAACAAATAGAAATAACATTTAATGGCCCAAGTCGCTTTTGTTATTTCATCAATGTTCTCGGTATCGTTGAGCAAATAAGGCACGTTGAAACGTTTTATCTGCCTTCTTACTCCTCCTAGTGGCTGTGAGTCACAAAATTACATTTTGTTAGTAAAACATAGGAATCCTTTACGGCCGGCACGTCGAATGATTTCGTGTCTGTTTGGGTGTTGAGGTTCTAAATATTAGCACACAGTTGATGCAATTGACGTGTTGTGCAACGAAGTTTAAATAATAAACGTAGGCCTTCAATGGAGCGACCTCCGATTGGCTAAATTGAAATATGTTTGAAGTTAGGTTAGGCGCTAGTTTGAGTAGGTATATGAATGAGCGCATGGCGTGATGGATTATGATGGTGGTTTACATAGGCGAGGGAGGCATTCAGAGGCGGCGGAGCTGGAGCGCGGTGCGCAGGCGGCGCGCCGGCAGATGTTTGCGAAGCATTGTGATCGGAACAAAAGCAGGTAGACCCGGAGGACGCAGCGCGCCATGTGCTACATGTCATTTTTTCATTTGATAACATGTTTTAGGTGAAAATCCAAAAAAAACATATAAGTATTCTAATCTGACCCAACAGATGGCCGCGCACATGTCGACCCAAAAAAATATCAACGTGAGATTAATAGAAATGCTTTTCGGGTTTCTACGGCTGTCGTAAATTCAATTTCGACGCTAACGAAAACGCTTTGTTTTCGCATTTCAACTACAGTAAATTAATTACGATGGTTTCCCTTTGTTACAAAAGAGAGAAACGAATCGAATCCCAGTTATCAAAATTAATAACGGCAAAAGCAATTTACTCTGATCGCGTAATATCCTGCCGCGCGTATTTATTGAACTGAGTTTTCGTTTGTTTTCCGTGCGCAGGAAACAATAACGGCCCGATGCGTTTACACGTCTGAGCCGGGAGCGAAGGGCTTGGGCCTAGTCTTCAAAGTGTACAAAAACCTAATAGTAGAGAGTAAGCAAGGGGGGGCGTACGCTCGAAGAAAAGTGCGATCGAAAAAACGACAAATATTGACCTCGTAGCATATGTCGAAAGGCAAACTTAGAGACTGGTTATAAAGTGCATTTGAATAAATATTCGTTGCTTGAATGTAACGAAACTTTGTTGACCTTACGTATCGAATGTCAGGATGTCAGCATTCAGATAGAGTTGTCATCAGGTGTACAAATAAAAGGACTACGAACTAAACCACTACTAACTACACGGGGACCATTGCCTTTAAAGAAATTATGTACGAACATACACGTGATTTATAAGCCTATACATAAACTTATATGTATATAATTTAATATGACAACGATAAATATGAAGGAGCCATGAATATTTATAGCGAAATTATACATAATATGTTGAGCAAATAATTGTCATCGATCGAAAAACGCAAATAACGAAGGCGCCAATAAGATTTGACTCCGCTTCCATATCTAAATAAAACACTGAATCTTAAAATAAACCCGACGCTATAAACATAAGAAATTGTTGGCCATAAAACGCCACGAGGGGCAGATTTACGGACTGGACTCGGACCATAGGGTTGACCATTCGAGAAGATGTCTTGTGTTCCTTGCCGTGAGGTTTGAATTGTGATAGCGAATCACCTTAACAATACACACTCATTTAATGTCTGCTCGGAATGCGAATGTCGCACACGTGCGTTTCGCAGGTACAGCTTGCATGTGCACGCACTATTGTGCTCATGAAAATGTTCTCGTCTCGGCCGTGAATAGGAAGCTTTGCACAATGGACGCCCCTTTCAATCGGACCATCATCGATTCGGAGACGGAGATAAATCATGCGTAGGCGACACCACAATGGAACCTCGTCTTGTTTACTCGAGCGTCTGTACGATCGGCGAGGTGATGTTTAGAAATTGGCAAGTTTATAGAAAAAACGTAAGCTTTGTTACATCGCACGGGTATAATTGTTAAAAGATTAACCCGATACGGGCCCCAACAATACTATTAGAACACCTTGACGATTTTTTTTCTTTGATTATTCAATGACAGAGCGACGCCGTCGGATCGTACGGTCGGGCCGTTTGTATACCTGGCACGTAATCGTCGCGTTGACTGCCGAGCGTCGCGACCTTACAGCACTTATCTGCCCGCGATAAGGGAGATTGTATGACCTTTAAGTGTTGAACAGACGTCTCCTACAATACTGATAAGGGAAGACCATTGACCGTGTACAGATAGCGCGCACCATAGCTGTAAATTACCTACCCTAATTACACGTCAATTGACAATGTACATCTATGATACCCTTCAATAGTCCTTGGTATAGCCACTATACGTATTGAACATTTGTTGGTAATTAATTCCGCGTTCAAAATTTCCGTTCAAATAATAAAATTCAAAAATGGTTTATTAAATATAGGTATTTCTGTATATCAAAAATGAAAGTTCCCATGTTGTATAGAAAAAACAAGGCATTGTTTAATACCAGGGGGCATAGAGCACTCAATATCTTCGAGTGTTCTCGAAAGCCGGATGTGACGGAACCGGAAATGGAGCTATAATGTAGGACAGAATTCATACGACAGATGGCCCATAGTGTAAATAAAATTAGAGAGAAATTATGAAAGTAATAAACGGAGAAATTTAGAATGACTAATGGATACACATTTCTTACCAGTTTCCTCATTTGTGGTCTAAATTATTTTCCTGCTCATGAATCAACACCTGATTCAACAATTGCACATTGATATTTGCATTTGGCTACAAAAATAAATATAGGTACAAATACAATACTTTACTAACATCTATTCATTCGTGACACAAAAAAAATAATAGATTTTAACTGTAAATAAAATAAATATTTTAACAGTCACTAGATTACACAAGAATTACAATTTATATGTAATAAACCATAAAGTCTATAATTATTTTTTTCTTTCGTCACCTTTCAGCGCATCAAAAAGGGACGACACTTGCAATCGCCAACACATTCCTATTGAGCGATTGTGAATATGGGTTCGTAGTCGATATTCTCACAACAGTGAAAGAGCTATATACATATAAGGATTTCTTACATTGTTGAATAGAGACGGAACTAGTTGGCAATAGAATGTGTATAACCAGCCAAACACGATATTAGCATACGGCCGATAAAGTGTAGCGCTGAATATAACACGACGACGACGACGTTAAATTATCGGAAAGCCTACACGAGACAGTAAACGACTTATAAATATGCCACTTGAATAATATTAAAATACAATACGAACGATATTAATACGTTTGAACGTTTCTATTATTTGAATGTATGAAATAAATTCGACAATTTTATATTTTCCTTGTCAATCAACTTTCCACTGATGTGTAGATATCGCGGCACGTCCATAGCAGAATCACGTCTCTAATAGCTGCATAGAATCGCTGGAGGATGCATTATTCTAAACAGTGAGATCATGTCAAAACAAGATGGAGATCACGTAGGCATGTATATCGATGTTTACAATACACGTTGCGTCAGATAAAACGGATCTATAATCAATTGTTTTCGAATTGTACAGATGAAGTAACATTGTATCGTGTATCTTTGTTGCTGATAAGAGGCGTTAAGTTTGAATCGGACCGTCTGGTAGGTGTTCCCGGCGGTGGGGATCGAAGGCGGAAGAGCGGCGTTTGCGCAACTGACATTGAACCGAACCACCGTGCTCGAGTGGAGGCCGAACGCCGGATTCTTATACGAGAATTCGTAACGACAATGATAAATTAAATTGTGTGTTATTATTGATTAATTCGTACCGGTTTTCGATACCAACCAACCGACGACGCTACGAGGAAAACCGTTTGATACAAACATTTCCATTACAATCGAGATTTCTCACTAACAGGATGCGAACTGCGCAGTAAACGCGGAAGTTGACGGTGCTTATCATTCATTTGAAAACATTCGTTGTTTTCTAATGGAATTTTCTCGAACGATTTCAATCTCCTGCTTCTATGTAGTAATACATTAACAATTGCAATTCTACCAGCATATGTTCGTACATATGAATTTTATGGCCACCCATTGACAACATATGTATATGTATTCATTATCTGTGTAACTGAAGATACTTCGCAGAGGTTGCTAATGACGCAAGTCGCAATTATAAATGATGTAAATATAGGAGTGTATTGCAAGGAGGTTTGTGGTAGACAAACACAATCACGTGTAACACCATACCATTTATCAGAAAACTTGTGGTCATTATCAAAACATCCAATATACGACCTTTTTCTTCGAAGTTACGGAAAAAATCGTACATTTGAATATATCGTGGCATCTTTATCCGTAAGTAGATAAGGACAAGTAGGTAATTTCCTGTATTCGTACGTCATTTATCCGATTTTATTGCCCGCGCGGACGATATTGGCGTCGCTAAATCATTCGATACGGGAATTCACTAACGAGGACGGGGAATAACAAATTTGCGTAGTCGTTACGCGGAATTTTGTATCTTATCGCGAATGAGAATAGCCTACAAAATGGCGTGCGATTTATACAATGAAATGCAAAATGGTTATCTGAAAACCTAATGTTACCAATCAACAAGTTTCCTGTCGTTTTTCAAGAAACACGTGATAAAAAAATTCAGATAGAATAGGTAGTCTACAACGCAAATATATACTATTCATGACATTGATGACCTGAAAGTAGGAAACGTTAGCCCCAATGTAAGACATACACAAACAAAATGCTTTGTTAACAAATATTACACACGTCTAATAACTTATTATTGAACACACGAAAAACTGAACGCAATTACAGAGATAATATAATTTCATGTGTCGGGCCATGAAATGTGGTCTTGAAATATTTCTTTCCTTTGTAACGTGAAATGTGTTATTTCACATGAGTCAATACTGAGGTAAATGGAATTATAAAAGGAAGAAGAAGAATGATGACGATGATGACGACGATGACGATGATGATGATGATGGTGGTGTTGGTGATGACGATGATGACGATGGTGATGATATTGTTATATGATGAATGTTGAAACTTACTTCGAGACCTGATTCCATTAAATATGATGTGGGATAAAATATTGCACATTAAAAGTTAAAGCTGTTTCAATATACCTACAAGGTACGTTAAGGGTATTTTGCAAGATAACACGTTAATTACATCACTCATATCACCTTCGTAACACTCGGCGAAGGCGAACGACGCATGTCAAAGGGAATTACTTGAAGGTGCTTCGTGCAAAAAATGTTAACACGTCACACTATACGAAGATAAAACATTGGTTGAGCGAAAATAAATTCAATTTATTATAAAATAGGCGTATGTCAAGTTTGAATAACGACGAAATACGAAGTTCTATTACACAATTTTTTCTTGGTTCACGCCACCACGTGTTCTAGGAGCGGCCAATTTATGCAATTTTTTTCTATTTGTGTAAGAATTTGAAATAGACAAGGGCGTGCTGTAAAACCACAAGTCAATCGTTCAGTGTTGACAAAAAATAGTTTTAAATTAGTTAAATAGTTTTACATTTCGCGTTAATTAATTGTTAGGTAATTGCTAGTGTTTTTTTCATTGCGCTGACGTAACGTATTAATATTACGCGTGTCGGTATGCAATGTGCATGTACGTACGTCGTCTGGTATGCGATGTACCTAGAACAACATGTCGTGTAGACTATTTACATATAGACTATTGTACCTGTACCGTTAGCGATTGCAATTTGAAATCAGCTTCCATTTGAATTATGATTTGAAATTATGGACGCTGAATAAATAGATACGAAGCTTGGAGATGGCGCGACAGTTCTTTCACTAAGCGTCGTATAGAATGTTTTGTGATACAAATCGTTATGACTAATTAGAATTCTAATATTGTATAACAATAAAAAAAAGTTAAATGTAAATATGTATATAAAATTTTGGTTGTATTCATATTGACAGGGTGCCCTTAAGTGCATCGTTATCGCATCAGCATCGCGTTTCGCAAGTGCGCCCGCGCCGCCGGCCGCCGGCCGCCGGCCGTCCTTGGCCACGGTGGCCGTGGTGGCCTATCGGTGCCGTCCGAGCGGCCGCGACGCGACCACGCGTAACTGCTTCCGCCTACCGCCTACGTCATCACGCTACGACTCGCCACTCCGCCGCGGACCGCGATCGATACCGAAACATTCGCAACTTATCCGACTACGTCACGGCCTGCGATCCCACACAAAAGTAGCTACCGATCCTCCTAGTGACGTCAAACAACACGAGGCGAGGGCGCACTTTCTTTCCCGTGGGCGTTCGAATACGTCAAAAACGTAACTCGTCAAACCGTGGGTGCGCTTTTCAACCCTCGCAACAGTAAATTGGAAACTTTTTACTGATTCGTTACGTATAACCGAAATTATTCATCCACCTTAGGAAACTGTAAATGCGCAATTCCAACGAGTATGTACCTACCTATCGTTACGAGTGGTGTAAATTCGTGTTTATAATTGTCGATTACATCAGCCGCTCGCGAATCGAGCGGTATTCCTACGACTGGTGCGCAAATTGACGTGAGGTCTGTATAAACACGATTGATTGTATAGCGGAGAACAACACGAGTGGTATGTACGGTGAATTATTAATGACGCGAAACTATTGTGGCCGGCATACTGGTATAAACGTCGGTGACTTCATGTCGTCTGGGGATCATCAACACCAGCACTGACACGACCCGATCACGGCCGTGCAATCTAATTTGCACTCAATACATTCTACCTTAAGATTGTTATTGGAAACGCGGCGTCTTATCGCGCCGGAGACAGAATGTCACAGCGTGTTGACATTTACTTTAATAAGTAACTTTCAATTTTTTGTTTTTACATTTGGAAACTCTCGCTGCCCCGGTGTTTTTGCCGTCCGCGTAAATTAACTCATTTTATTGATTAAAAAAACACGAAGGCAAAAAATTAATTTCCATCGACGTAAATCAGATAGATGTTCGAGCGCGATTATTTCTAAGTGCCCAATCGGTTAGGTTACAACGAAGAATTTCTTGGTCGCTTGTTTGTGTCCACTGATTGGCGATGTTACAATCAATTGAGTGAACATGATAGTTTAATGTGTTCCAGTTCTGGACGGCATGCAATGGTTTTAATTAATATTATAATCGAGTCTGTATGCGCAGGTATTGTTTGTCGCGGTCGGTTGGGCAACACGCGACCGCGAACAGAAGTCGCTTGCGTTCTCAGTTATTATACGTATTCGTCAATCTCGGGCGGCTCGAGGCCAGAGCCACGAAAAGAGTAACATTTCGCAACACGACGCATTTCAATGTCATTGTGCAGCACGGAGCGAACGACGCTTTTGCACGGAAAAATATTGTTAAAGTATATTAATGATAATCACCAAGATCGCGTGGCAGCTAAATATTCCGTATGCGTAGTATTTGGTTGACATTCGTTTCATTGTGCTCCTAGTCCCAAACAGATTTAATGCGCAAATCAAAATAATCAATATGTTAATCCATTACGTCGGTAACGTTGATGGATTTGCTCAAATATTCTTCTAGCTGGTCGCGATTTTGATTTAGGGATACGCCGATCCAGATTGAGTTTTCAGAACGTCGAATTGCAAGCATGCGTGTAAGATATTTTTTCGATTGAAACCATTCGATTTTATGGCGGATCGATTTTAAAATAATAAATACCAAAATAAATCCATAATAATGTCTAATAATGTAATGAAGTCTAATTAATTATCTTCGCCTCGTGGCTTTGGAAAATTCACAAATTTCGATTAAAATGTCATTACAATTTCACAATAAATATTTTCTATATATTGTAATAAATATTATTATTATATATTCTACTACCTACTACTAAACTACTACTACTAAAAATCTACCTATTCGATATTGTTAAACAAATGGCGGCAAATTATGATTATCCATTATGATTCTGCTTGAATAAATATTATTGAGTCCGCCCGTTGAATAGTTGTAAAATTACTCATTACAAAACATTTTTCCTGTTTAGTAGGTGCGCGTCTATTTAAAGTTTCACTTCGGGGAAGAGTTACGAGTCCGTGGCGGGATTCTACAAATGAAAATATAACTGACCCTTACAAGAAGCGAGCGACTAGCGAACCGGTCGGGATAGGGCCGGTTTACAATTAAGCGTGGACTGGTTTGCAGAATATTAATAGTCGGAGAGCTCCTACCTAATTATTTCCGATTATGTTACGATCACTATATATGCATGCATGCTACACTTCGAACATGAGGACACTTTAAACAGACTTTGTACTTATTGACGAATCTCGTATACGGGTAAAAGTACATGGCAAAGTTACGTGAACGATGTCGAGTTGCGTCAATTTCTGTACGAATACTAACAACAACATAAAAAATGTTATAATTAGCTACAATGATGTAAAAGTGTTGCGAAAAACGATCCGTAATTGAATGAAACCCTAGAGGACTCGAAGTTTTATTTTCATTGGTGCCCCTCATGGATCTCGCGAAGTGTTTTGGCAATTTTGACAACGGCGTGTCGTAACGTTGGCAATGGCGCGCGCCGCTTGCGTCATTTCCTCTTGTTGACCGTGAACTGAGTTACGTCAGATGAACGAGATTAGGATGCGCCTACGCCGCGGATCGGCTAGAGGACAGTCCCCTCTAGCTCATCCATCCTCCCCCCTCACCGCCAATCGAAGAAAACATTCATGACTCCTATCGGCCGGAAGCGCTTCTATTATCATAAAATTGAGAAACATCTCGCTATAAATTAAACCTTACACCACTATTTTAAGAGTCAATTTTCCTTCGTGCAATGTCTTTAGCAATTCACTCTGTCTTGCTTTTATTCTTTGAAGTTAGAAGCCAATATTTCCATTTTAAGTTTCATAGTATCTACTTATTGACACCACGTTAAATAGCGGAAGAGTAAAGTCCAGCGGGGTCATTACAACCATGATAAAATCTCCAAAATGTAGAAAATAACGAGTGCCTATAGATTTGCTCTTAATGGCGATAATTTGAATGCTAATTGTTTCGAGAAACACGCATGGTGTCAACGCATAAAGTAATTGCATCATACTTAGTATTTAGGTTGGTTATTTCCCTACGTAATTTCCAATTAACACGAATTCCTAAACAACTCATAACTTATCATTTACAAGAATATAACGTTCAACATTACCGGAAAATGGATAATTATGTGAACAAACAGTCTTTTGAATATGAAAATCACCTTTTCACGCCTCGAACAACTGAAGTATAATAACGATAAAAACAATTCAGTGACGCAAATTACTTCAGTACCTATCTGAAAACATGTTACTTTATTTATCAACCAACACATAGGTATGCAAATGACTCACAAAAGTACGCATACATTGAATATCAATCATTCCGTATCAATAGTGACTATTTAAATTGAAATAATTGTTTTTCGAGTAGGTATCTGGAGTGTTTAGTAAGGGGACCTAAATAAGACAAATATATTCACTTATTCACATGTAAAAATAATAGAAGTTTGGGGATATTTAGATCTCTCCCCTTAAGAGTTAGTAGGGTCCTATATCAAGAACTGATGAAACACTATTACCTAATGTCCTTACGAATAAACACCATGATGCATAAACCGTAATTTTGTATGTACACTTAACTGTCCAAGAAGTAAACGAGCTCATTGTGTAATTATTATTATCGTAATACTTAAGATAAGTGCCAGGTTTTTCTAATTACCTTAATTATAGCCCGTTATTAGGAGAGAATCGCTGTGGCACGAGACATGTACGTTACATAAGAAATACTATCTACCTAATGGTACCTACTCCAATAAGTTTTAATATCGAGGTTATCGTTATAATAAGTCTTATAAGTGTACAAGAAAACAGGAAACTGGTTATAGGGACAGTCGTCCGTGAGGCGCATTGTAATAACTTTACACCACCATTGTTCGAGCCTCGAACCTGCTACACTCATTACAGCTATCGCATAGTCATGAGGTGCGACGCCCTCGTAAACGAGAACCTCATTTGGGTTGGTAATTGACTTTAAAATAATAGGTAGCCACTTTTTGTGCTTCGCAGGAAAATGTACACGATAATTCAAATTAAACTACATAAGAGGATAACCGCCAACAAAAATTAAAACGTTTCTATGAAAATTTTATTATAAGAGTCTATTTATAATACTTTATCTTTGGTAAGACTTGATAGCGTCGCGAGAAACAGGTCGAAGCGGTTTTTAAACAGAGCGCCCGGCTGCGTGCGTCCTATTCAAAATGTGGTAGCCAGTTGTGAATAAACTATTGCGAACGCAAAAGCGCATCAGGCGCATGACGGCGGACGTCAGGTATTTTTAGTGATGTACGCATCGCAACTGCAGATTGAGGGTTAATCGTAATTCCGGCCACTCTGCGACCGGTTGTGTGTGTGTTTTTTTCCCAGCCGCCCGCGCGTCTCGCGCGACGGTAAACGGTCGAAACACAGGGAAATTGGCGGAGCTGTAAATCATTTTGACTCGCCGGTTCGACTCCCAGCGAATTCGACTGCCGCGGCAAAGGTCGTATAATGTATTCTCGACTAGTCTTCCGCCTGACGCACAATTTGGAATTTCACTCGAAAGCCGCTTGCAAAAAACGTTTTAGACCTTGGTCAATAACGTAATCCGGGTGTTGTAAAGCACGGATACTATTTTTAGAATAAAAATGTACCAATTTAGGAGAATATCCGACTCCGACTTATTTTAAGAGATTCCTTTTGTCGAGTACACGGAAGCGTGGGCTTCGGCCTTCAATTTTAGCGAAGGTCGGACGATTTTTAAGGATCTTGTACCCTGAACAGAATTATATTCGACTACCGCCCTCGCAACAAAATATTCTGCGCACCAAACGTTCCACGTAGGTGGATAATACAGACGATATTATTTACTGAAAAGAAAATAAGGACGGTTGAAATTGCCAACGCCCCCGCCAGTTAGTGGTTAAGCCGTTTGAAACGTTAACGTTATACGAATATTTTTGGCACAATGTTATTTGGGATTTTTGACATAAGTACCCAAACGCCGTTCCAAAACTGAACATCTATTTTCACACAGACATAGAATTTAGTTTCTATCACAATAAATATAAATATCTCAGTAGGTACCTATTCCATAGTGGGACGTAAACGTAACTGGTGAAACGTGGGAGTGTTCTACATTCCTCTGCTTACCTCTTCGGGGATGACAGGTGTGTTTTTACGTTTTTAAATATTTATTGGGGCGGAAAAAGAATTTGTTAACTCTATGTCCATACACAAAGTTATCGATCACCGACATGGAGAGACATAAGTTGATACAAGGAGCAAGCGCTTGAAGATTTACGACGTAGATCGGTAGCCAGGTCACTCCCCTGAACCATAAAGCTCTTAATACGAAACTTGAATGCGCCGCTGTTGCCTAGGTTTTTTTATATTCTCATAAAAATGAACCTTGGCTTGCACTCCGCTGAATCCTCCCGGTTACATTTTATTCGCTGGTGTTTTCGCGCGTGAATAAATTAAATCGACGCACCGAAAGTTTTCTTTTTGGTATTGTGCTTTGGTTTCTTTTACTTTCATTGTGTTTACCAGTAGTTTCTTAATGAAAGAATTATATGTACAATGCATATATCGGCAACTGATTTACTTGTCAATCAACTGGTGCTTTTCATGTACGTGTGTGCAAGATATATAACGTAACATCAAGCCTGTAATCCTCACAGTGGTAGGCAGAGGCATGTAATATACTCCCACGTTTCACCAGTAACGTTTACGTTCCGTCAGACAATAGGTGATGAGCCTATTGATGTACACAGGGAAAAAAAGTAGAGTCCGATCCACGACATGAAATTTTAACTAGAAAATCTAGAAAAATCCAATATAACACGACCCAGGGTTTGAATCCAAGACCTCTCTATCAACAACCACTCGACAAACAAGATACTAGTAATTATTTACTAAGTAAAAGTTTTACTTCAAATAACAGGCACAAAAACCCAAATACTACCTACACTTTGTTATGAAAGCTCTGAATATCTATATTTAGTAATGACGTCAAAGAAATTTAAGGCGATATTTTTACTCTCTGAATATACAAGTAAAAGCGTAGTCTATTACGGAGCGGTATTTTGGATTGTTGCTATTCGAGCGAAGGAAAATATTTCGGTTACGTTGGGGTTTGTTATAAATAGCCTTACCGAATACGGGGGTAGTGACCGAATAAGAGATTCGATGATTCATCCCGAACCCTCCTATTGTCGCCCTCCGATTTTTAATAACTTCCCACTCGATGACGTAATCAAATACACTGACGCACTCTTATGTGGAATTCATTATGACATTCACTACCCTGTTGAACTGTGTGATTCACGGTTGCAGTGCCCAGGCGGCACCACACATCATTTTTACTACCCAAAGACGGGTTAAATTTATCATTTAAAAATTCTTTTGTGTACCGTATTGTGTGGAAACCATGCGTAACACCCGAGGTACACTTCTGGGTAATTCATTTAAAATGAGCTGGCAATTGAGTTCAACAGACTCATTGTCGAAGGCAAGCCGATAACGGTGGTGCGGCGGCGCTCGCGTTCATACGGCAACTAGGGGAAAATGCATTACGAACATGTTAGAGAACCATATTAATACTCGTATAAATACAACAACGCGAGAACATGTGTAGATCGAACGGCGAGATAAGATGGATTAATCTTTAAATTATATATTATTTATCGGTCGTCAAACGTGAAATTAATAACTTTCTAATTAATTCTGTATATATTATAATTGTTGCAGTTGGACATATCCAATGCTGGTTAGAATGAAGACCAGTGTTTGGTCACGCTTGTTAAATTTCGGCGGTCAGCGACCTTCGCGTCGCGGATATGCAGCCGGAATAGCTGCTAGTATAAAACGACATAAGCGACGCGGCAAGTTTTGAAGCGCTAAAATAGAAACAATAACATCTGTCACCTAGAGTGGAGTTATGGTGTTGAGTTTGCATTAACATATTATTATTACGAGTGATATGGAACGTCGCGGAACGGTGTTAAACGGAGCGTCGGCTTAGAAACGGCGTACGCGTGTGTTGCCGGTAAGCGGTTCCACCTTCGTTCCTTGAGGGCGCTCTTGTGAGACGAGTCTCGAGGGCGCATGGCACCTCGTGCCATAATTGGCGGCACGTGCGCGTTTTTTGCAAGGGACTTGTGAATGCGCTTGAATTATCCTTTGCTGGGATAAGGTCGCGTGCGCTCGTAGAGCGGAAAGTATGACGGTATACTGCCGAAGCTATAATATAATGGCTTCGTTGCTACGCTGAAGTTTCTAAACCCTACATTTAAGTTGTAATTCAAATTTCCGAATTGCGAGTACCTAAAACTTATTTTAATTAGTGGTTGTGTGTTTCAAATCTTGTCATTACCCATTACATAAAATATGAGACGTGCTCTATGTACCTAAATGGTAACTTGTGTTGAATTTATATTCCGAAGTATCCGGTACTCGTGGATACTTCACGAGCATGTTCCAGAGCTCGGACAGAGGTTAAGCCAGTTCATCCGCCGCTCACCGTCCCCAGTCACGACGGCGATGACTCACTCGGTGATATCATGACGCGACAGCAACACCGGACTGCTGCCCGTAGCTGGAAGGCGCGTCTGTTTGACATTCGAAGGAATAGTAATGCTTTGACGAACCAAAACTATAGCTTTGGAGAAAAACATCGAATAGTGCTTTCGGATGTTTGATGTTGTAATGTAGGAAATAGATCGTAAACATTGGTGTTCAAGAAGAGTAACAGCACAGATTGTAACATTCACGAAAAATTTTTAACGCCAATATATCGCCGGTTGTTGATGCCGGGATTTATTAGGAAATAAACATTTAGTGTTGCTCGCCGTTTGCGCTATTTATTGAGTAATCGTTTACAGCTCGTACTGGGCACATTTTGAATGAATGCAAGTATTACAGATGAAGGCAAGCGGAGCGTGTCACAACACACGGGCGTCGTATCGGCGGATAAGTGCGCGGTTACGCAAATCCGCAGATATGTCGGCGGAGCGCGGGCGCGCCGCTTGCACAAGGTTTCGCAGACCTTTGTTTTACGCAACTCGATCGATTTAATAGCTAGTCGTGCGTTTTCTCAGCTGTGCACCCGACAGCTAAGTCCACGATGCATTGAGAAACTGTTGCCTTAGCGACAGGAAGTATGTCAAAATTATCTAATAGTAGGTACACTGCGAATCAATAGCCACCGTCCGGATCCGTGGTCTCCCGATCCAACAATGAATCTGTTGTCGTTCAGTAAATAACAAGCAGCATGTAAACATTACGCTTTGGATTCAACTGACAATTCGATTTTCTTTTGTATGGACGGCGGCAATGTCCGGTAATTCGTTTCTCAGAATAACAATGTAGTAGTATTCTTAAGAGAGCAATGCACTACCGTCTACGTCCGGTAGCCACATCCGTTGTTTTCATACCACCAAAAAAGGTGCGAACATACGTTATTTATAGTCGTGACGAATGTTCGCGTCGTCTTCGTCTGACTCGCGTATTCACGGACTGAGAGAGCTGTGTGGGGGTGGGTATTACTGGCAGAATTGTTTGAGTTGCAAGTTCAAATATAGTGATTCCCAAAATGTAGTGTAGAAACAGAAATGCGCATCATTGTTTTTAAATGAGTCCAGTTGTTCCGCACGAGCGAGGAGGCGGCCGCGGCGCGGCGTCGGCGTCGGCAGCGCGACATTGGCACAGTTGCCGCGACCTCAGCTGCCGCACGAGTACGAGGTCGCAAACAAACGCCCCAAAACGAGCAGCATTGCTGGCGGAATTCCGGCACGGCTGAATCATGCTGTATATTCTGATACGATGCGCAATCATATCTAACTCCGGCCAGGCGCTGGCGCCGCGTGCCAAACTAAACTGCGCAGCTCCCGTTTCTAGGCGAAAGTGTAGCCAAGGGTCTGTTATGCAATGCCAACAATGACTCTCACGGTTCACCGAAGTTATACAACTGTCGAAACTGAGACGTACGGGTGGATTACCGAGCGCCCGGTATTATGCAAATGCGTCGCTGTAACGTGGCGGAGTCTTGCACCACGAGCCTTTGGCAACCGTGTTTCAAAACGTTTTCAAAATAGTCGATGTGGGTGCAGGTACGGCCGCGATCTACCGCCGCAGATATATCGGCAACCACCTCGGGGGATATTTTAGGAGACTGTATCGTGTTGCGTGCGCTCCTTGCAAAAATTGCAGGTAGCGACGATCGCGTGTAAGTCGAATCCGTATTTAAATCGACTCTCGCATGGAAGGAAACGTTGTGTTAGCCGGTGGCCGGGCCGGTATGCGACGCGGCGGCGTCTGCCGGGTCTATCGCGGACCAATTTGGCACATCCGCTGCCGAGCGCCAGCGCAGCTACGGACATAAATATCCCGTTAGCGCCGCAGACGTGCGAATGAATACACTTTCGCGACTAGACAGCGGTCAGTCCGACTGAAATCCACTTCGCTGCTAGACTTTACGCTTCCGGCACGCCTGGTCGCCCCGTGCGAGCTTTCATAAAATTAGGTGCGATAGTACACAATGATGACGACATCACGTAGATGTATCGAGTTGTGTAACTTAACGCCGACATATCGTAGCGTCGTCATTGTTTGCGGTGCATTCGATCACCCGATCCGGCTTCTGAACACTGTGTTACGCAAAAAAAATCTTGGGTTTTGTTTTGTTACCTGGAACATTTCGCTGGGTATTATTATTTTGGCGCGGAGTGGGCGGGACGGGGCGAACAATGCGCCGGGGACAATTTTATACCTGAGATTGTTTACAAAGGCCTGGTATTATCTATGAAGAGCACAAAGCGGGCTCCGTTCTGTCTGGTGCGTTATGAGATTTATGTAATTTTCTTTGCTGTAGAAAGAAGCCTGCACGACAAATTAAATTTTTAAAGAATACATAATTTCAATAGACACTGTGAGATTTAGTTCCGCGTGGTATTTCCTGTTATCGAAAATCTCGTAAAGCATTTAATTTTGTTCAGTTTACGATAAACTTCCGGCTTTCCGTTTTATAAATGGAACGAGTGACGAATTCAAGGTAAATACGCCGCAAAAAGAACTTTGAGGATGTCCACTTTAGTTAACGACTTTAAGCAAACTGCAGGTGCCGACTTGGAATAGGGGGGACACTACCTGGGTTGTCGGTGATAGCTGACATCTATTCTCCCAAAATCCCGAATCTATATGAATCACGATGTCGGTTGACAGGAAAGATTTAACAAAGATATTCACATTCGTACACATCAATTAACTCATCTGCAAGCTTTGAAACAAGCTATGATTTAAAGAATTGCACATTGTTTATGAAACCTACACATGTCATATTCTTTTAACTTATGTTAATTTCCCCAATCGTTATGTAAAATTTACTTTCCAATCATATACCATGATATAAACATACATGTATATTAAATAGTTTTATATGATATAATGTATAACAATGACAACGAAAAACGTATATTAAAAATTTCAGATGAACAAAGAGTCTCAGTATGAATAATGTTACGAATATTTTTACTGTAATTATCATGTCAAAGGTTCCTGAGACGAGCCTGGAGTATCCACTGTGGCTTGATAAAGAAAAATAATTTGTTTCTAGTCTCAAAGGACGTGAAAAACTAAGGTCGAAGCGTTAAGGAAATCCACTTCAAAGCGGCAAAGAGAACGCGGAATCAATATTAATGCTCTTGTTTACATTTGAGACGGGACGAGAGTAGCGCGGGATATCGCAGCATGGCGTCCCACCGGATGACTCGAATTTATAATAAGGGGTTGCTTTATATCAGAGACGTGAGAACCGAGCTATAGGGGTGGGCACTTGCTGATGTTGCACCTACCACGTATGAGACATGCGACCATTCTCACGTTTGCGAAGACCAGCTGGAGAAAAGACTTGACCGACGCGGCGTGTGCATAATCATTAGAATTCATTAGGGTCAAACATGGTCAGCTGTCGCGATTTATGTAAATTACATTTGACCATTCCACTGATCAGATGTCCCAGTAACAGTTCTCTGGGAAAGTTGGGCACGTTCGGCCATTAGCGAGGTTTAGATTTTAGGGTCAAACGACCGTCCTGCTTGCATCTAGCTACCTGACCTGCAGACGACGGTCCGTTAAACTTGAAACAAAAAGTAACATTTCCGTTTTGAAAACGACATGTGATAAAACTGGAAACATCTGCAATATCCTGCTTAATCAAATTGATGACTGATATAGATGTAACTTTGTAGCTACTATTTGTCAGTATTTTTTTTTCACCAAAATTCTCATGTTGCCCATCAAACAGAGAATTTAGCTGTTAGTTAATTAATTAATTGATTTTATAAAAAAAACATTCCAGGGCCGACGGAGAAGAGTTTATGCTTCCAGTTTTCTGTGTAATAAGCAAATGTAAACATTCTTGCTTTGAGGTAAAACTTGGTAAAGGCTTCTGAAATAGCGAGTTGCTCGCATCTGTAGCAACTCTGATATTACGTAAGGGGTAGTGCAAGTTTTTACATTTCAGTCAAAACTTGAGTTGCTTCCAGCTCCGCACCGAAAAAACGACGCTTTTGACAGCGCTCGCTTTGATGATACTACACTGAAGGGTATCAAATTTACCTTTTTCCACCGTCTGTCCACTCAAAGGGGACAGAGTTAATAGTGTCGTGTAAATTAAGATGCGCTTACGTTTGTAAACTGACTGAGGTCACAACTGTATCAGTTATATTGCGATTTTGGAAACGTATTCATTCCACTGCGCTATAGCGGTCGCGTCAAAGACGTTTTCGAATTCGTCTGACGAACGTCACTAGGGACGTGCACCGCAGCCAGGTCAAAGAAACCATTTCGGTGATATTCTGGAGGCTGCGGAGGCGTAATGTACATTGTCTCAGCGGGGACGTCAAGGAGACCTTACGCAAAGATAGGTTGTTGCCCCAATCGTGGGAGGAACGCCGAATTTGCATTCAAATGAAATGTTACAATAACTAAATCTAGCCATAGTAATAAACTAAAGTATGTAATAAAAAAAGGTAAGAGGGTAATCTAAAAAATTGCTTTGATTACATCTATTATCCAAACAAATAAATCTCATTATATTAACAAAGACTACGGGTCGGAATAGCAAGAGAGGATGAACGTTGGAATTTTATTTAACCCTTTGGAATTTGGTCGATAAGGGGTGCATAAAATATACCGCTTTTTATGGTGTTCGGAACCACCTGATCCGATAAGGGTGGACAGGTTCCCTGGTGCATAGGGGTTGATGGGTTGCGTGCGTTACGCGTGTCGGTGCGCGGGCGCAGACCCTTGACCCGATTGCCGAGTATTGTACACAGCAATGACACCGTTCGCCTTGAGCCGCTAGCATTGCCGGAGATATTCGCAACAATGGAGGCCAGATAACGTTTCAAAAGTTCGAAAATCCGCCAGTTCCTACCGCCCGTCGGTTGTAATAATTAATGCGGTTGGGTAACTCTTTGTTGCCTTCGCACATACAATTGTCCTATTGTCGTACGAGTTTTACTCGTAACCATATCATAATGAATATTATCAACGTCTTTCATATATATACATACATGTGACTGATGATACGTTTTCATAATCAAATGCGAATTAAATGAAGTTTGCATATAGGTAGGTACTTTCGTGTAATCGGCCGGAAACGTTGAGTAAGTAAACGGCACCGGAAAACATGTCACTAATAGGCTCTTTATCTTCGAGCTGCAATGGTAATAATGAATTACTCGATAACTGTTTATCGTCATTCTTGGCGCACAGGAAATGACACATTACTTAAAACAGACAACGTTTCCGGTTCCTTTTAGATGTTTTTGTCCTCTCCAAAATGTCGTTTCTCACGACCTATCGCCCAAAAGCGCAACGTTAAAAAAATTTAAGAAAGCCATTGATTGATCACGCTTTCATCGAACGCAATTTGATTCTACAATCTCAAGCATGTAAATGTAAATTAATATAGTCGTAATACAAGAAGAATTGATCAAGCCGTTTTCGCTGACAGCCTGTTGAAAGTTGCACAAGCAATTTCGATTTCCGAGGCGATTCGGTTGCTAACACCGGGAGATATCGTCTCTACGGGACTGTTGCGTCAGCTGTTTCATTGGTCAAAATTTAGCGCACGCCGATCGGAACCGCGGCCGGCTGGCTGGCTGCACTAACAGGAGATAATGTCGTATTTCAAAAGATTGCAACTCATGCTGGCCGAGGTTTCTCTATATTAAATCAACTTGCGAAAACGCAGCACATAAAGTTAACACACCATCTACGAGTGTCGACGCAATCGACTCTACTACATTATAGATGCAAGCACAGTTAACCTGTACTTGTATACGTATGTTACTGCAACTGGATAGTCATATTCTGTTCATTATTCGTAATGTAAATAAAACTGAAAATAATGAATTGTTCGTTTGGAGACTCACCTCTGCGGATCGGCGAAGACGAACTTCCTTAGCTTGAGGTCCCTTAAAACGATCCCCTGCTCGTGACAAGCAGCAACTGTTTCGGCCATTTGTCGGAACAGCCTGCGAGCTTCGTGTTCTCTTAGCCGTTTCCTCGCTCGCACGTACGAGTGGAGATCAGAATGTGACCGAGGGAAGATTAAGTACACCCTCTTGTCGCCGACTAGCACCTCGTGGATTGGATTGACGTGCGGATGGCCGTCGAGACGGTAGTGCGCTTGTAATAAACTGCTGCAATCTCTTGATACAACCTGCAGAACAAGACATAGAGTCAGGGAACGGAGCACATCCAAAACATGAAAGAGTCAGTAATATATTAAATTGCACCTTCACAAAATCTACTTTACTACTACCATGCGAAGATGTATTATACACAGTGAGATGTTTTCTCTGTAAACATCTTCTAAGCGCTTTATGAACGCTCCAGCGCTCGTACACGGCATAAAAGATGAATGGATAGAGATACGGCAAAAGCAATTTTATTTATACGTCTACCTCGTTAGATATTGCGATATTTGAAGCAAACCTGTGTTTTATTATTATTAAATTTCAGTTTATTCTTTATGACAAAAATACTTGTTTGCGTAGCTAATAAAATTTAATAGGCGAGCAAAACCCCTAGCACAAACTAGTCTACAAAGTATCGACGGGACAGTCAATGTGAGTCCTGGGCTACGTTAAATAGTTTCAAAGGGGTTCTATTTCAAAGAGATCCATGATTCAAAAGGGCTAAGTCTAATGTGAATAACGAGCCTGAAACATTTACTGAATAGGGTTGCGATGACCCCTCGCAAATAAGCATCGGACCCAGTTGGCATCAAACGGAATTCCCGGGCCGCGACAGCGGGTTTAGTAATCAAACGAATGCATACACGTGTCGTAAGAAGTAACTTTTGCAACATAACTAATAAACGAATATGTGTTTCGATCTCGATGCCCCATTCGAACGTATAACGCAATTATGTTCTATACAGAGGAGCGTTAGAAGCATAGGGTTATTTCAGACAGACGGCCACAGTCACCATTTATATCCGAACTCGAGCGAAATGTCAACGACATTGCGAACACAAATTCCAAATTCAATTTTCCGACGAGGTAATGATGAATCACACCGCGTGCGCCCGCTTTGTTATACATTTCTTGTTTTTTATTTATTCATAACTTATTTATAGAAAGTTCGTATGTTGTTGATTCGACGTAGGAACCGTAGACATACCGCCGCGTAGTTCAATACGGATTTACGCCGTGCCACGCGAAAATACACATGACCCATTTGTATAAGTGTTTGCGAAAAAAAATAACCGATAAGAACCAGCGTTTCTCATAGTGGATGATAATATACGAATTCGAAGGTGGTTAACGGCAGCCAACCTACATTTTGTTATCAATATTTATTTCATCGGTAGGTGTTGCAAAATTATTTTGCTACTTTGATATGTCAGTATTCTTTCTGCTGCCAAATTTGACAGCAAAATTAAACAGACAACCACAGCTATTATTGAGTTAACAAAAACTTAAGTACAGATAAAAGTAACTTTATAGAAAACCATAAAGAACATTGATTAACATTCTATAAAGATATACGAAAAAATACCATTATTTGATTTAGAGGTATTTTAAAACGAAAGCTTACAATTAGCTCATTCTGTGTGGCCGAAGGACAAAGAGTTAATTACAACATTCTAAAGACAATGTTTACATAAGTCGTGGATTTCCAAATAACAATATTTCTAATTAAACTCACAATTCAATTCACCACTCCGGGTGTACGTTCGACAATCAAATTGTACCGAGCAACGGTAGAATGTCCGTGGATCGATTAAGTTATTGTTACAAGTCTCGTCGCTTTTGTGAGTTACAATGTTTGCAACACATCTCGTTTTATGTTTCCTGCGCGAACGTAAACAGTCTCGTTCGAGCAGCAATGAACTTGCGGCATTATGCTCTATTACGCACTCATTTAAGTTGACTAGTGGGGGAATAGGAGGGGGCCCGCTAGCCTCGCTGTGACATTCGGCGATCGGTGCGTTATCAACTCGTCTATTTCACAATGTCAATGAGAAGGTCACGCCTATTTTCGGCGTGGCGGCATCTATGTGTGACGTTTACGATTTTTAATTTACTAAAAGGCAACTGATTCCGGTAATTTTAAGCGTTACTTTAAAAAAGTTATATTTAAATTTAGAATGCCAATTAAGCCGGCCAGTATCATGGGCGTATGTAAGGTAATACGAATGTGGCAGTCGTGTCGGCAACAGGCGGTGTTGTAAATACACTCGGCGTTTAGCAACGATAACGTTGCCACACTTAACCTTGCCAAGTTCTCACGAGGGAAGTGCCTATTCTGTGCCTTGACAATACTTGTATGGGCCTTTGTTAGCACTGGAACTATGTATCCTGTGTTGCCTAAAATTAGTGCCTGCGTAGCTTCTAGAGAAGGATGTTTGAAATAACGAGTTTCCTAACTGGTTTCTGACCGCGATGATGGCGTGAGCTATTATAATGCCTATGTATATGGCTATTCAAATTAACGAATAAGGTATATTTGAACAAATTGTGAGTAATATTTTTATACGCCACTTTTTAATGGCTACGTGACGTAACTGGCGGAACTTTATAAGACATTTTTATTATTGAAATGAGGTAATATTAGACTTTAAAAAATTCTTATTGTTTGCTTTTCAGTTGCGAAAGTAGATACATGACATTGTAAAAACGGCGATGGCTCGTTGGCCTACAAGCGCGATCGAGCAGCGCGGGACCATGACATATAAAGTTTGACATCGACGTTGAACAGATACTCTGAGCGCAATGCACGCGAGTTTCGTGAAAAAAATTGCGTGAATATTAATTAAATGTTAATGTACGATTTTGTTCGAAACCTTACTAAGAGGGCGCTTAACTGCTTTATATGATATATAAAGTTATATTAAAGTATAAACTCTTTCAAGTTACAATAATTTAATTGCAAGAAGGGCCACACAACATGTGGGCATATTATTGAGTACTCTGCACCGCTATGGGGTCCGATCCCGTGGGATAGAGCTACCCTTTCAGATTTACCAGATATTGACTGTGTTTAAATTGTCCTTAATTAAACGCGAAGGGCAACAGTGGGAACTAAAATTACCAAATAAGAGGAATATGGAATATCCGTAAACGTTACTAAAATAATCTGAATATGCTTCGGTAAACCAACAATGAAATTACAAAGGAAATAACTTTAAATTCACTACATTGTATTTTATCTGCCCCGATTGACGTTTTCTCTCTATTTATAGCTCAATATCTGAAGAAAATTACACACTAACGATAAACTCAACAGTCGTACGAGAATTTACATATTGCCAACACAAACAATTCGCAAGTGATAAGTTTTAATAGCGCGTACATACCTATTCTAATCATTATGACATCTTGCTAATACTAATTTTACAGATTATATAATTAATTCAAATTGAAATGTCTAATGATCACAGTCGAATAATATAAAGATGTAAGTTTTTTTTCCAGTTTGCGATGTTACGAATCAGCTGTCAAGGATGCTTTTTCTTTTAAACATAGATTTGTGTTTATTAGCTAAGATTTAACTAGAGCGAAGGTCGGAAACACGTAAGAAGAAATTTATGCAGATATATGTGTTTTACAATAACACCGTACCGCATATTTCTACTACATACATTATAGTAAATTATTAGTAATTATAGTAAATTATTAGTATTATATAAATGTCCTTTGAGATTTTTTTTATTTGATCTTCTACAGTTGGTTTTTCGATTATGATTTGTATCCAAATAAACATATATAGTCCACATATACTACAATAATAATACTTATTGCAAATCATTGTACAAAAATACAGTTACATTTTAAATATTCTTTGTAACTTAATTAAAACTGGAATATTTATGTTTTACCAGACATTCGTTGAGTTTATTCTTCGACTGTCTCGTTAGTATGATCGCGTTAGGTTGAGCGAAAGTAAACAAAAATGTTGATGCTATTTGAAGTATGAATTAGGGATTTCCTGCTGAGGGTTTTCGTCTATGAATAACCTATTTGGAAGAGGGACAAGGAAAACTAGTTTTACACCATTTTATCGCCTCATTGAGGTTATTTTAAGTATAAGTGAACTATGTACATTATCTAAACTTCCTACCGCGCTTATCAAATTCGTAATGCTATTTTCTCAGCCGGCTGATGAAATCTAGGAAGTATTAACAGTCAGAAATATACTACAAAAATATAAAGTTCCGTTTTTGAAAGGTTTCTAAACTTTTGTTAAATAGAAGGAATCAGGTTTTTAATTTTGTGTAATCAATCTGTTTGTATTAGTCCATTGCTAAACTGTTTTAAATAAATAACTTCGGAGGTAGTTTATTAGTGTTTGTAGAAAATTGGAAGACACACAAAGAAAACATCGTTGGTACCTATTTAGTTTGGTACACGTACGATGCGCTAAGCGAACTGGTTCTGTTTAAGTATTATGTGTAGATATAGCATAAGTTTAGCCTGGTAGTACTCACTTTGCAAACATACTCTTCTTGTGTGCGCACGTCCACACATCGGCAAAGAGATGAGCCTTCGACTTGTTCCAACAGGAGGTACTTCTCTGCCACCAACGCTGCTTGAAATTGATGCTGCGCTGGTGCAGGACTGCTAGGAACGGGACTCGAAGGTGGGGGCGCCGCGGACAGGCGTTCCGCTAACGCTGGGGATTGTGCCCTGTCTTCGGCCTTACTGTTTTCTCCACTCGATGGCACAGCCATCGGCTTGCTCAGGCGCAGCGGCCACAATAACGAGGGTGATCCAGGATCCATCACTGCACACAAACACTGTCACTGTCACTAATTCACTAACGTTCACTTAACACAAACACTTAAAACGACGAGGAACTACGATGAGATGAACATGATCTGTAAAAGAAAACGCAATCCCATTAGAAACTCGAACACACCGACGCTTGCGAATTTATTGCATACGACTATTCTTACAAAATTCGAAACGAACAAAACTATGAGACAATCGAGGATTTAGTAACGCGGTTGTTTAGTAAGGGGAAATTATAAAGTACCTACGAATACGGTACGAACCTTGAAATGATTCGCCCTGAGTGGATATCGTACCAAAATTTGACTGTCCGTGGTGGCAATTTTCGCTCTATGTGTACAGAATTATGGAAAGTGTTTCCAAATAATTCGAGCACGTATTAGACAGGCCAATATTTTGGGCCGGTGTCCGCTCGGAATGTTGTAAAACTAAACGGACACACAACCGCCTCCCACTAACGCCATTGCGAGACTGACTGAGAGTAGTATGACGAGGCTGTCGCGGGCGTTCGGACGGAGCCTCGAGCCAGCAACCGATCCAACGTCCAATGTCGACACACCGTCAGCTTGCGTAGTACGCGAGTATACGCCATGTGGTTCACAGTCGGAGCGACTTAGAGCTATCCGTCTCTTTCTACAACACCAACAAGCGCCTCTCCAGAAAAGGAAAGGATGTGACCATTCATTTACGATTGGCAATGCAATGATGTCAATGCGTATACTCTATTTCGATATTTTCACAACAAAGTTTAATAACAGAAATGAGTACATTTTACAAAAACGTAACAAATTGCGAAAATTCTTCTTTCAATACTGAAATTTGTTTGTGGACTTGTAACGTCAAAACGATTGGCTAATAAAAATTAAAGGCCAGTGGAAATAAAAGCTTTACACTGGTGGTTTATTAATTATTACATCATCAAGTGGCTAATTCATTCGTTGTGCACTTGTGCCTACTAAATTATTAAGTGCGTACGGTATCTGTATCTAAGCAGTTTTTTAATGTAGGTTCTGAATTCATACCTACTTCCTAGTTTATATAACGTAAACGTAGTAAAAGCTGAATCTGAGCTACACTAATTATTAAATATATTGAGAGATAGAGATTTTACCTGCCCAAAAGTCTAGTAGTAGTACTTTATCTATCTGCTACGTTGGTCGAGTAGTTACAAGCGCGACTGCCGATCGAGACGTCCTAGGTTTAAATAAAGGGTCGGGTGCTATTGGATTTTTCTAGCTTAGATTTTCTAGTAATGGTTCGGAGTCTGGATTTGTGCCGGATGTACATATGTATGTACAGCAATAGGTTCACCCACTATTCCATGGTGGGACGTACAAGATGAAACGTAGAAGTGTACCACACTTCTCTTACCTGTTCGGGGATTAGATGTATGATGTTACTTTCTTAGTGTATATTATGTTGTCAACTATGAATAGGTATTTGAATATATTAAGAAAATTACAATTAGTAACTTTATTAATAAACAAGTAAGTAATAAGTTATATCACACCGGTATTTTAATATGACCGGTATTATAGTGCCAATCATTGAATTTGAAAGTCGACAATTTTATAATGACACTAGCTAATAATAAAAATAATTTTTTTTATATATATGTTATTAGGTAACACTTAAGTGAACGGGCATTAAATTTAATGTAACTTTAATCTGATGACAAGCGTAACAAATGACAAAAATAAAGCATCCTTTTTGTTACGAATCAAATAATTCACAATTCAAAAATCCTTTATAAATTTCCAAAGGTCCATAGGTGACCTCCTCCGATTTTATAATAAGACCATGACATTATAACTCAATAGGAGCAAATACAATATGATACAAAAATTAGTAGAGCAGGAACACTACGTAAAAAAACCTGTTGGATGGCGTATTTAAAACGCTACACTTACATAATATTACACAATAATTTTATTGTTTCCTGCTACAAATCACTCGGGCGTCAGACGACCCGTCACGCACTCGACTGCACCTTGATCAGTAGCACAGCTGAAAGAATGTACGTATTTCATTTAAACATTAGGATTTCACAATATTATTATATTCTCGATATTGAGATGATTAATCATATCCAACGCGCAATGATAATTGGGGAAATATGTCACGACCACAGTAAGTTCTACTCACGGAAATCGTGGTCACAGTGCAACTGCGTCGAATCTTGCCATTGTCTACATTTTCTTGATTTGTCTGATTCGTCAAGCAGTCATGCTTGTCCTGTGATTCATCGAAGGACAGGACAATTTGTTATATCATCAAGCACGGAAACTTTTGAATGCGATATTTACTTTTGATTTGCATTTAATATACATTCAATGATTATATATACGCTTAATATGTTATGATCTCATGCCGATATTGCGTGATAATGCCGGTGACGGTTAAGGGGGCGGGGGGAACAGATAGAGTAATGATTTTGAGTAATTTATCGGCGCAAGGTCTACCTATCGTAAAATGGCACTTTGGAAAATCAGACCTGCTTAGATACTTGACAGTGCAGGATAGGCTGAAATCTAAGCCAATAAACTATTCAACACTTTGAATAAATATAATAATGTAATGTTCTATAACAGCGCAGAATGATCCAGAATATTCTTTAGCTTTCTACTTAAAATTTTAGTTCTGTCTACTTAAGATAGATCATACAAACAAATTCACGGAACTTTATCAACATAATATGCGTATTTATGAAGACATTACGATGATAAGAAACAAGAATAATAATCGGCTATATCTGTTATAGATTACGTAACCCATCTCGATGTTTTAAAGTCACATTAAAGTTATATTTACATGTAAATAATGATAATTTGTAATCAATGTAATTACGATGTCTGACGTAATTACTTTTACAAATCAATCCAAAGGAATGTAAAGAAATCCAAAAAGATCACAATAAACCCATTTTACATTGTCCTCGTATGTAACCAAAGTCGAACACTTTACTGGTAATGAAGGTGTACAATATTCATAATTACTCTCTACAATAGGTATACCTAATTGATATAGGTACCTAAGCGCGTACTTAATTTAACGTTTGCACTTTGACACTCAAATTGCAATTTAAATAGAGAATATAGATTTAAATTTTGTATAATTAAACACGTTGCCATTTTATTCGACACAGTTACTGAATGAAAATTATCATTTAATGTTAATGGACACATTTGTTAATTTAAAATAATTATAAAATGTTTATTGTACACAATTATCACGTTTGACGTTTCATTGTGCCATATAATAACTGATCGATATTCGATACAGCAGCGAGTGGTACCAAATTCGAGTCTTCACAAATGTTAGATAAGTAACATAACGTAGGTATTATCATTGTTTATTCGCTCGTTTTATACTTAAATAATGGGCTTAAAACCGCGACAACAGTTTGTTGTTTATGGGGAAATAGGAACAATTCATTTTGATTAATTAACACTGCTTCTGACCTTATCTTCGACTTCATGTTTCTTCTGGTATTCTGAACATCTTGAAACATGTCAAATGTGCTCGGCAAAATTTGCCTATCCGTGTACTACCTGACACTGTGTCGATAAATCGTGAATGTGCTCCGCATGTCCGCTGTGACAAGCAATATTTTCTAACAGTAACTGAATATGATTACAAACTCAAAGTAATATGATCATAGTTAATATGAAGATGGCTTAACATTCTCAGTCTCCAGTGACTGTACAGTTCGCTCCAGTTTCGAGTTTCAATAGGTTTGTTAAGCAATTTTCCAAGTTGCATCATGATTTTAAAATTACGCCTATTTCCTTCTGCCGCGACTTTCTGTATCAGGTATAGGTACCTACAGAAGAGCAAAGAGTCATATGTTGCGCAACGTACGAAAATACTTGTGAAATTTTTTTTATACTCATTCCGACGTAACATCACGCCTGTAATCCCCGAAGAGGTGGGCAGACGAGTGTTGTATACTCCCACGTTGCACCAGTTACGTTTACGTCCCACTATGGAAGGGGTGGTGAGCCTATTGCCATACACTGGGTACCTACATTTCCAGACTCGGAGCCACAACAAAACCTAAATAAAAACAAAATCCAGTTGTGTCCGAATCGGGATTTGAACCCAGGACCTCCCGATCGGCAGTCGCGATTGCAACCAACACGACCGTCGAAACAGTCCCACTCGCACAAACAGTCACTCTCACAACGAGGTACACCTACTTATTTTGCTTAAAAGTAAGGAAAAGTTTAGGTCGCGGTCGTAGTCAGGTAGTAAGATTAACAAAACATTTACAAAACAAACTATTTTTGAAGAGTTCATAGTAAATTAACGTAAGCGTATGATTGACATTCTTATAATTAATTTTATCGCACTCTTGTTATTTTGTTTCGGTAATATGCAAGAGATATTTCATTCGGTAATACATATTTTCATAGCGAATCTATCCATACAAGGTCATATAGAATTAAAATAACAAACTGATCATAAATGAGAATTGTTAAACTATACCAATATTTTACCACTATAAGTGTTTCAGGGAAATTTTATAGCAACGTACACAAAAGTAAAATTCATCGTTATCAGTATTATATGGTTGTGGACTTTATGATAACAGCACTATTTTGTATCGACATTTAATAAATGTCGACTCCAGAACGTTGCGCAGTTAATACCTATATAAAACACGTCTAGCATTTAGACGGATTTGGTCTCTTTCAAGAAGTCTGCACACTGATACCTATGTATACATAATGTAATCTTTGTGTATGTGTATTGCTAATCTTGGCGGATTGTTTCTGATTTGCCACTGAGATAGTAATAATAGGCCCTCGTATTAGTAATATACTGATATAACTTTTCAACTAACTTTATAACCAAGTCCATCGCCATATAAATAGTGTAATATTTTTTTTATTATTTCTTTCAAGTTTATTTCAGTACCATGTAAGCGACAGACGGATATTTCCACATAATTAACTAGTCTCACTCGTTGGTCGTGTTGGTTGCAAACACGTCTTCCTGTCGAGAGACTCCCTGTCTAAATAGTCCCTGTCTAA
>DWFO01000017.1:0-35223 GCA_018246595.1 Mimoniades nurscia nurscia
CGGCCATCTGATCCCAAAATAAGCGTCAAAAGAGCGTGTGGTATGGTAACCAGACGGCTGATAAACTACATATATACATATGAATATATATTTAAATAGATTTTTTTACACCCAGACGCAGAACAAGTACCTACTTATGCTCATCACACAAATATTTATTCTGGGTGAGAATCGAACCCACGACTCCCGGTGCAACAGTCAGGGTCATTAACCACTGCACCAATGGGCCAGTTATTTTAGTCCTAAGAAGAAACACAGTCTTGTCCAGCGATAAAATGATAAAAGTATTAACCATAATTACGACGAAGATCTTTCAATTAAACATTCATAGCATTATAGTTGAAGATATGGCGAATCTGTACTCCTTAATAAGCTTCGTGACTCGGTCTGTTTGTACATATAGGCCGGTAAATGACAATCAATGTCCACCCATGAGTTATTGGGTTAAGATAAACATGAGATAAGTTCGAGTTTAATACGAAGTGGAATATAATGATTTGAAAGACGTCCTCTAACGCTGACATCGCAGGCAACCGAATTTACCACCGCTCACTTTTACATAGTATTTGTATATTTTATATAGAAAGCTCATTTGCTTTGTTTAGAACTGTTCATTGCTGATTGTTTTTTTGGAAATTCTATTTTCTTCAAATCTGGCAGTAGCTTCACTTGTCTAAATGTCAGATTGTGTCAATAAATATTATACGGACGCATGTTTCTTTTATCTGGTTTTTATTGTTATAAACTGATCGAATAATCTTGAGAACTTGACTAATTATCTGACACTAATAGTTGCCAATGTGCGGCAGCGGTAGGTCCACACTGTTGTCGGCTCGTTTGCTACTTTCGGAACATTAAAAAAAACTATACTACATATAAATGTAAACACACATAAGGCCACGTGCTGCTTGTTAGACGTGCGCGTTAATGCACGTGATGTAGCTTTATCGAAACCTCGCCGCTCGCACAAGATCGAATAACTTCGCTTCTCCAACTCACAGTTCCACGAACTTGGCACCTGTTAAATGCGAAACTATGTAGAAAAATAACGGAAAACCGGTACTTATGGGTATAATGTATTTAGCAGGTTGCGTTCCAAGGATATGATTGTTGTGGTAGGTATCTTTTCATAGCACTTCGACGTTAGTAACTTAAAAACTCTTAATAAATTATTCTATGGAAAGTTTTTAATAAATGATTTTATCGAAATGATTTTATGGAAGTAAAAATTTGTGGTATACCTACCAATTATTTTAACATGAATAAGAGGAAGTGGTGTAAATAAATACATTTTTGGGATAAATAATTATCGCAATATATTATATTTCGCGGAGTTGATTCAAAATAAATGGAATAAAAAAATACTGCATTTTAGAAAATATTTTTAAAAATATAAAATTTAAATACTCATGCGTAGAAAGTTGTCGTGTCTTAGATAAAACAACCAGTTAATTGTGTATTCTATTTCTATGTATTTCTATGCATATTTGTAAATATCTTTTAAAATAGTACTCAAATAAGAAACTTTTCCAATCGCCTACTAAGTGTCGCTATTCAAAAAAAAATCTTTATTCTTTAAACAAGCGTCACTATGAAAAGAAATCAACGAATAGGTAAGTGCGGGCAAACTCACGAGTAAACATTTGCGTATGTAAACTGGAATTATTCACGAAAAAACTTTTAATGGCGTCCCCGGAGTTCCCGTCAAACATTTATCAACAAAAGAATGAACGTCCCGCAGGCGATAGAACTTGAAATGTATGGAAATTACCCAGTCACGAGCGGGAGAACAATTCACTAACGGCATAGGCAAATGTTTTTGTCGCAGCTTGTTTCGTCAGATTCGAAGTTCCATCCCACACGGAGATCCGCGGGAAATTCGACGCACTTCCCTTCAATTCACACTGACAGCAAGCGTCGCTTAGAACTATCGGCAATATCACTTCTAACGTATTAACAATCAATTGCGACGAACAAAAGAATTTACCATCACTAATTAGCCATCAAATTTAATTGCAAATACATTTTAAAACAATAAAGTAGAGAAACTTTATCGCTGACTCCATTATCATCATTCACTCGGCTTTAATATTCAAATCTGCGGCTCAGTTAATCGCTTAGAAACTGTAGAAAAGAAGTCTTACCGCGCAGGATGGAAATGTAAATATTGATATGATGGCTTCCTAATTTCAAAGATTAACTAAGAAGTTAGATAGAATAAATACGTTGCGAACGGACACCATTTCATTAGCATTTCAATCAGACTGATATAGCCGGTGGGAAGGAAAATCCGCTCCGTCGCCTCACTTAAAGCTTTTGAAATATTCCTATAACTTCTGATTCAATGAGAAAAAAGCCTATTTGAATTGGAAAGATCAAGGCGTAAAAATTTATCGTTACAGAGGAAGCGCGACAAGAACGTCCAAAAAGGCGTCAGGCACTTATTATTTCAACAGAGCCAGTGTCTCGTCTCTTCTCTTATTCTCTTATTCTATTTGTCTGCTCGATTGTTCCGGTGCATAGACTCCTCCATTACTCGGCACTGAAAGGAAAGTTTTGTATTCAATTTGGTATTATAATTCCGATTTGAAGTCGCCACGCACCATCGCGTTGACATCGGCTATGTAAATGGGTGCTTCTGGAATTTAGTCGCGTTTTACCCAAAAACCGCGATTTTTTTATTGCCGTAGAATACATATGTAACACTCACTGTTCTTGAAACTTTTTACTATTCCTTTAATTTCCATGTTTGTGAGTAACGACGATAACTTAATCGGCAATTTTTCAAAATATGGCAAGGGCACCCGTACTTGTATTACCTACGTTTGCTAAAATCGAAATAGCCTATTTTTTCAAATTCATAAAGATCGGCATTGAATTTATTTATCATAGCATTTCTGAGTTTCCGGTTTGTGTAAATATTTCCGCGCGCATACCTGATGTGAATTTTTATTTATACTTGCGCGGACTCCGCCGGGAGACAAGGAAACGTTTCAGTGTTTCTCCTCAATTTAAAATGGAAACTTATCCCTCGGCTACCATAAAGTCTGTATTTTCCATAGAAATCCTTCTAGCGCTCGAACCTGGCCGGTGTCCACAGTGAATCCGACTGGATTTCGAACGCCCGCCTCGGACGAACAGAGCTTCGGGGAGAGACTTGCATCTTACAGCGACAGCTTTTATTTTACGAGATGTTTTCTGCGACCGTTTCGCAGATACTAAAATAATAAGAGTTTTACGTCACCACGTATTATGTAGCTTTTATGGCCCCCCCGAGCGCGTCTGAAGCGCTATTACAGTGGCTTACGAGAGGGCTCTTATGACGAAATAATTAACCCAGTGTTATTCGTATTAGAGTCTGCTTCCATCTAGCATTGAATTCTTATACGCAAACCTTTTATTATTCCCGTTTTACATTCCTTTATGACACTTGGCAATGTTGCCCTCGTCGCGCGTGGTAATATCCCGAATCCGTAACGTGCGATAGATACGAGTATTAATAAATTTGTATGTAATTCGGCGTTTTGTTTGTATGTATGTTGTAAAGTATGTATATATGTTGAAACGCCTTACTAAATAAATTTATGAAGTTAAAAGGTTATGTATAAGAAATATTCAATATTAATGGTTTATAATCGCCGAATTTATCCACGATCCCATTTATAACTAGCGTCCAAACATTTTAGCACACAAGTCCCGAAATCACGGCGGAGACACAGGGCCGCCGGTCCGAACGTCTATATTCAAGCAAGAGACAAGGGACCGATAACAGATTACCCGCAAACACGTTTTAAATTCATTTCCCGACCCGAGCGCCGATCGCTCCCCGATAAAATGTGGGGACGACCCGGGAAATGGGGACATATTTACTTTGTCTCCCCGCGGCGCGCCCACGGCCACTTTCCCGGTCAGGTAACGTACCGAAGTGGCAAAATATTTGTCCGGAGACCGCTACCCGTTCAGATTTAAGAACATTAGCTCTTCTCAAATCTGAGCTCAGCTTAAAGTTTGCTATTACGCCCCATTATCCTCGGCCAAACAATGACGACGGTAAATAACAACCGCTCCCCTCGTTTAACATTAATTAATTTAATTGCCTATAAATACCTGTGATATTTATTTTGATATAAAATACCGCTAGTCTCCCCACGCCCCCTTCTCTCTGGGTACTATTGTTAATTTCCATTTAAAAACAAACGATACTTAGAAAATTAGAGTTTCGCTTGCAAACTTGTAAAAGGCATTAGGTACGATATTTATTTATAATAGGTAGTTTTAAGTGGCATCGCGATTAAAACTTTCAACCTTTAGCGTTTTCATGAATTCCGAATGAATGGTGTTACCAAAATTACTTTGAATACAAAATTCATACTACGCTTTTCGTGTCTCTGCCTCGTTGGTGGACTGGTTGTAAACGCGACTGCTGATCAAGAGCTCCTGGATTCAATTCCCGGGTCGGGTAGTTATGTTTGTATTTTCGAATACCAGTTCAGAGTGTGGATTCGTGCCCGATATATGGCGAAAGGGCCACCCCCTATTCCTCTTCCTACCCTTTCGAGGATATACTGGCGTGATGTTATGTTACGTTTTCATCTTTATCTGTATTACAGGTGTACTGATTGTCATTAATGAAGTGTGCTTCTAAATCCTCAACATAATCAGATCACAATACCATATTATGTATGTCTACGGGGTGTAGTCTAATGGAGGTGCCTCATTACAGTGATAGCCGTTTGTTTGCCAATCAATGCACAGAAGTGAGCAACGCTCAGTAGAAGGTATGGTTATTGCCATGTGAGGTGGTGTTACACAGTCCGTGGCGCTCACTAAGCGAAATCAACTGGCTAGAATAGCAACCACATTTTATTATTAGTGTATGCTTTTTAACCATTATGAAATAATTGATTTAAACTATTATTGTATTAAGTAGGTACCTATTAAACAAAATTGCCATCATGTTATGGGGGTTGTGTATTTTTTATTAACAATTATAACACAGTATCACAGTTATTTAATTTTGATAAATTATTACAGTATATTTGAGGTTCTTCCAATGGTTTAGATGGAGTTCTTACGGTTTTTTACGTACCTACCCTTTTTAGAGAATTATTGATTTGCAACTTTAATTAGGATCCAACATTCGTCACAATTACGCAATGTTAATGTTTCCTTGTCGGGTTAGGTATAATGTAACATCACGCCTGTTATCCCCGAAGTGGTAGGCGGAGAAGTGTAGTGCATCCACGTTTCACCAGTTACGTTTATGTCCCACTATGGAATAGGTGGTGAGCCGGGAATTGAACCCGGGACCTCGTGATCGACAGTCGCACTTGCAACCAATACGACCCATGAGACAACGAGTTACTAGGTACAACTGTGAAATAGAGGCATTATAGTATTCATATGCTATGTGTGTTTGTTAAGCTTGCGAAACTATGTCCTTTACCCAATATGAAGTATACGGGTTATGTGTGGACATAGCAGTAGGGCGTAAGCAACCCTACGACGATATTACCTAACAACCGTTCATGAACGATGCTCCGACCTGCTTAGTATATCGTGCCAGTGTATGTTTTGTGTTAGCTTAGTTTTATCATGTCTCTATGCTCATCGAGTGCTTTGCGCGTATATTTTCATAAAATATAAGTGTACAATGTACGTGTGATACTACTAATAAACTTTATCCGTTTTAACGCTTTCACAAGTTTCCAGAACACCATTCGATGAACTATACATTTTAGTAATGTTACAGTTATTATTGGCATCGACCTTCTCATTCATTCCACTCATTCACCTACTCAACTCATTCATTCTACTGTCGCTACTCTCGAATTAAGAAGTGTTAAGGTCATCATGCGCTTTAAAAAACATTACGGGAAGTACCGATAAGTGTAAATTCCCTCACGATGTTTCCCTTCACCATTACAGGACAATGATGTTTTATATTAAAATAAACATAATGTTATTTGTTATATAAACCCAGAATTCAGTTACCTATACTAGTTTTAATATAATAATCAAATGAATGTATCCTAAAAAGTAAGTGTAAGTAAGACTATGCACATAATCCTGTTGGAAACTCGTAACACGGTTGTTGCGGTAACCGCAGAGTCCGCAGACCCTTCGTAAGTTGTCCACTAAAGCTAACTCCATTAGCGTTCAGGGGAGTCCAGCTCGCAAGCAACGCAACGCCGTAATCCGGGCCCGAACGCTTCGTAGTACAATCGCGGAACTTCCACACTGTTTTATTGAATTACACCTTACCGCCCGAATTCGGTTAGTGCTTTGGGACTAAACGAGTGCTCGCACGATAATTAATTTGTATTGTGTACAACAGTATGCACTACAGAGTTGGTGGAAGTTTGTAACTGTTTCAAGTTTCCGTTAGACGTTATACTATTGTTAACTAAGAAAATTCTCAATCAGAACGATCATCTTAAAAATATATCGCAACATACGAGTACAGTTCAACTGCATTTGAGAGAGACAATGATTGTGCTTTTCAAAGGAAAGCAACATTCATATCAAATTCCGTTTGCTGTTCTAACAGAACGCCACTTGTATATATCAAGCTCATACAATATCAAGCGGTAAGCTAACAAAACAAACGGCTAAAGGAACATTGTTTGTATACAAGCTCACGCAAGTTTACCGCAAGGCTCTGTAAGCCGTACGCTTAAAATGACGCCACGAACGCAACGTGAACGTACACCGACTACCGTTTGTCTGACGTAATCTCCTTGTAGTCGAGTGATGAACGTGACGACATCACCTGCTCTTTGAATAGTGACTGATTCGTAGGAACATCGTTTAGCTGTTTCGGGCAAGTGTGCATTCGCTAAGGGAAATAGGTGTGTTCCTGAACAGTAGCGTTTTAATCCTTCTAAGAAATGTATTTTCCAAGCGATTTATGATGTTGCATAAATTTTGTTTGTAGTTGTTATGATTATAGAGAGAGATATTGGATGAGACAGAGAAATAGTGGATAACTCAGCGTCCTCAACCTTAGTTTCTTTTCATGAAAATCTTGTTTCAGGATATTTACGTAAATTCTTAAGTCATAGCTTCGGTCCGAATACAACAAAGATTCCTTTTCTCAGAAACCGTTGTGGTACCATTACACCACGTAAAAAACCTATTTGCTTATAAACGTAACAACTTAAAGTTACGCCTGTTAACCCGAAAAGTTAGGCAGAGGAGTACACTCTAGTATAGGAGTATAGGAGTGTACTACAGTACACTCCTACGTTTCGCCAGTTAAGTTTACGTCCTATGGAATAGAAGGTGAGTCTATTGCCATATACCGAGCACATATCCATACTCCGAGCCAGTACTAGAAAATTTTCCTATAATATTTTTAATGCACGCAAGTTACGAGTAAATCTAAAAAATACGTTTCATTTTCCAGTTTTTGTTTGCACTACGTTTATTACACGATATAACTTTGATTAAAAATCGCCCTTGTGTTGATATTCTGAAATAAAGATACAGACACAGTACTAGAAATACGCTGACAAAAATATTAAAATCTCAGTCTTTATTTGTCTTTAGAACTGCCGCTGGCAATTAAACATTTTTGTGGCAGCCGACGCAGTCCTAGACACAAGTGTAAACACGGACTTTGGAGCGTCGCACACACTCTAAATATTTAAAAATCTTCATACACTTTTGAGTGAATTTCGCTAAATATTTAAGGTACAAGCGTCAGATATTTCTAATAATATTATGTATGTATCTACCGACATGTTTTATACGCGTCCAATTAAAATTTACCTACTAAATAATTATTTTTTTTCCATTACATAAGAATTATAGTTATTAATGCAACTAGTTCCAAAATAAATCATTTTATTGAATATAATTTACACCTATTATAAATTATACTAGAAATACAATCATCTTCGGCAATAAGAGATCACGAATAATCTACTCTCCAGTAAATGAATTTCAATACGATTTTATATGATCAATTTACAATATCGGAATACATTTTTTCCTCGATATTTTTATCACTTTCCTCGTAGCTGAAGAGTCAAATGATTTTGTATATTTACTTAACTGACGCACCACGCGAGGGGGCGGGGAGTAGGAATAACAGACGAAATCGCGGCCGTGTATCGGTTATAAAGAAATTGTTTCACTTTAAAAGAGGAACTTGACTGCCTCACTGGTTGTATTGGTTGCAAGCGCGACTGGGATTTTTGTAACTTAGATTTTCTAGTAATAGTGATATTGGATTTTCTAACTATGATTTTATATTGGTAGGTCGTAGTCTGGATGTGTGCCCGGTGTATGGCAATAGGCTTACTACCTATTCCATAGTCAACCGTCAACCTATGCGGAGATTATAGGCGTGATGTTTTTTTTACGTTTAAAAGAGGTAGATGCAGTCAAATGATTTGTATACACATATACGGAATCACTCAAAAAAAAGGTCAGCAAGGAGAGTAATTACGAGATAATTCTTAGACCATACTCCGACACGTTGTTTGAAAGTTAATTGGTGGGGACGTGCAGTATTGAACAAACAGGGTAGACTATATACCGGTTTATGGGTTCTAAGAAAATTTTAAGAATCTTTTATGTAAGTTCGGGCAATAATGTATTTTCACTAATTATCGAAATTAATGAATTGACACGAATTAATAGTTTTTTTCACAAATATAAAAAAACACGTTTACATCGTTGAACAAATCATCTCCTGGGGTCGAACCCGTTTCACTCGGCTCGCAAGAGGAAAATATGAAAAGGCAGAATATTGCCCAACAAAATTACGATCGCTTTAGATTGCACACGGCCTATTGAGGGGTGAATTGTTGCCTTTGTCGCTGTAAAGAATATATTTGTATCTCTTTTACTTGTATCGATTGTTGCAGGCGGGATCGGTTTAGAAAAACTAAAGTAAATTTAGCAGGTTATTACTGATAACATTCTATTGCTCTAATATATAAAACTGTATACGCAGCTAACTTCACGCCTGTCATCCCAGAAGAGGTAGGCAGAGGAATGCAGAACACTCCCACGTTTCATCGATTACGTTTACGTCCTACTATGGAATAGGTGATGAGCCTATTGCCATAAAACTATAAATGTGTAATATTGTGTTAAGATTACGCAGGACAAATATCTCTATACTTCCACACCTGACGTAGCTAAGATTCACCACTTTCTTGATACATACACGCGGGTTTCGGAGACTTCAATTCACTATTTAGTTCTGCATTATGTTAACAAGCATGTGAAACGTTGAACATTAAAATTATTCGAAGACATAATCATTGCCTTTCATTGCCTCTAAAGCCGTAATAGTTTTAACCAATGTAACCTTTACCCTGTAAAGTTCGGTATACTCCGAACCATAATAAGTAGTAAGTAAAACAACTATCCTACGACATAAATACCCTACCGAGTTGGGTATTCAATCGGCTCCTAGAAAATGTCAGCCAATTCGTACCGACTTATAATGAGGAACTACATATAAACTTCAACGATATATTCAGTATGTATTGATGGCGGAATTATTTATGGGCTCCGTTTGACATATACACGAGAATGTATAAATATTAAATTTCTATATATGTTTCCTTACAATTTATTTTAACATTATGGAAAATGAGTCTCAAAGTAAACTTCGCAGATTACATCGCTACAATTGTTTTGAAAGAAAAGGAGACTCGGGTTTCACATTACATTTACTTGTATATAATCATATAATTTTAGGAATATTCAATGTTCCACTGATGTCTTATATGCTTCAAAGATCTAGATAAATTGTGTTAGCTACCTTTAATACATTACGATAATTGAGTTGTAAAAAATATGTAGGTTTTTTGCTTTTGCTTGCATTTATAAAACTATATTAAAATATTTATGTTTCTTCATCGCTAGAATTTCTTGTCGCCAAATTTATTGTACACTTTTTGTATTAACACTTTACCGCATTTTAATAATATAAATTCGTCTAGTATTTTGCTTTTAGGCAAACCGTAAACTGAACGGAATAGCGTAGGTACTGTCGCTGTTATACAAGTAGTGAAGCCATTTGTGCAAATGCGCTAATTGGTTCACAGAGGCAAGTGAAAGCTTCTTCGGTAATAAAACGCTCATTGTATGATACAAAACACAAATTTGCAGCAGAATAAATTCTACGTATTAATTTTCAATGTTTAAATGTTGTTTATTTTAAAGGAAGTAGATAATCACGTCAGATCTTAAAGCATGGAGTATCTTAAGAGATATTTAACACTGGTTTATTTCTGCCTACTCCGTAAGGACTTGGCTCGGTGATGTAATCATGATAATAATAATAATGAAGTAAATAATTTTTGGACTTGTATAAACAACGCTGAATAATGGCACTAGATAAAATTACATGCTTATATGTATGAGTACCTAGTTTCATCAGATGTAATGAATAGATTCAGCGGAACGTGAAAAAAGATTATACGTCCGAATTGGGATTAAGATAGCTACATCCGGTTGGGCTTGCTCACCAATTAAGATGCTAATAGAATACTATTACTTGTAATATTTTTTGTATATAATTAAATACCAACGTGTACAAAAATGTACACTCATTCAACATATTTATAACTAAGCTAGCTGATTATATTTATACAAGTAAACCACCTTTTCATTAAATATGTTGCATGTGTTTGTAATAAAATAATTAATATATTTTATACTCATTATACAGTAAGGCACATGAATATTAAATGTTATTAAGCTAGTAATATTCTCATAGAAGTGACTTGTATAGTCTTATTTGAGAACAAAGTTCTTTGAACTTAAACCTAATATATGTATACATATTTTTAAATCTTCTACGTGGTTATAATATGAATGATTTTTGCAGCAGTGAAAAACACCAAACAAAAAATATATAAAACATTTGCGTTTCGCTTCAGAAATCCAATTGTGTAATAGTCAAGTGCGTTTCCTTCTGTCGTAATCGATTCCTATCTTCCTTCGCTTTTCTAATGTAGTCTTTGATTCAACTTAATCTTACATATTAAATTATTGCAATATATCGTATCGAGAGGAGAATTCGCCACAAGAGGCGGTCGTTACACCCGCCCATACTCCAGTGTAGTACGATAAATTGTGAGCATTAACACGTTTCTTATAGTGACATTAGCCTTTATTGGATCCAGGAAAATAACTCAATCTCACGGCGCCGAAACACTACAGTCGAGATTAATTTTATTGCAGATAACAATTGCTAATGCTGCAGTTACAACTACGGCAGCTGCCTATTCCGAAGGATATTCTGTTTCCTTATTTTCGTTATTATTACATTACGCCAGGTCCCTTACAGGGTAGGCATAGGGTGGATAGCATCGAGTATAGAATATTTATGTTTTTATAGACTTTATATATTTTTTTCATCCAAGTATGGGGAAGCTAGGAGGTCACTGCCAGATGATGTTGCAATGCTTATACATAGATAGTGACATTAATAGGACTGTGGAAATAGAGTAGGTATAATTCTTAATTATTGCATTATTGACATCAGCGGTCACCAGCGGTTTACTGTGAACTAGGCTTAAGGAATTTATTCTTAGAAAAAGGCCGTGACCTAAGCTTACCTAATTTTGTACATGCAACCTGTTCAGCATAGAAATTAATGTATGCACAAGTATTTGAATACAAACATATTGTTTTATCTGCACGCCATTATACATAATTATAATTATTATTGTTATATTTTATTTATCCGGTAGGCAGAGATAAAGATACCATTCCTTTCTATATTTGCGATTTTCTATATTTCTATATTTGCGAATTCTCAATTCTATACAAAAATGGAACTGTTCTTAATACTAAATCAAACATTGATACCCGCGGCCTATGTGGTGTTTTCATAACGCAGCGACATTAATCCATCACTATATACGTACAGTAATAACTAAGTTGAAACGAAATATCAAGCGCACTATGACCGGCGCGTGTTGCTCACTGCGCGATATTTATTTAAATTGTCTCGTATGCAAATTAATATCCCCTTTGAACGTTAAACGCTGCCCTTTGTCTCGCCCCCGACGTCTGTTTAATTTTATCGTCCGACTTTTTCAAATGCTACGTTAGTTTTGTTCAAACGATCTCATAAATAAATAACCGGGCAGAATGTTTATCTAATAGCTTAATAAGTATAATTGCAGCTCATATAGGATTCTGGATTCAAAGTGAATATGTTAAATCGCTATGGTGTCATAGATACTTGATCTTAAATACAAAAATGTTTTGTGCAAGCGCTTATGATATCCGCAACGACATATACATATTTATAGTTAAAACATGATGAACGAGACCAAACTGTCTATAATGGTAGAGCACCCGTCTCCGAGTAACTGTTTTAGTTAGCAAAATGGGGAAGGATATGGAAGCCCACCCCGTTATTTCCTGCCACAGAATGTTCTGTAATACCGAAAGTTGTAATCCTTTTCGTTGTACTTGCAGAACTAACGCGAGGTTTTCATGAGGTACACCGCTCCAATAAAGTGACTCGATACCAGCTGGAGGTGTTTGGTTTGTTTTAATATTAAAGTTTCCAATTACAAAGTTTCGATAAAAGTTTACAGGAGCTTTATTATAATTTATTATTACAAATAAGAAGATTAACTTTGTGTATCGAGCACTATGGTTAGTTGAGGGAGTTGTTATCTGGCATATTAAATGGTATGCGAGTTGCAACCGAGTGGCTGTTCCCGTTTGATGTCTCTATTCATTACGAAGTAACCACTCTGTGCAACTTCGTTCGAACTCCTTCGACTTTCGCTATAAAGTAGAGTTGTGACAGAGAGTAATGTCTCTTTATATTGTTCTGGGGCTAAGAGGTTTGCTATTTGCGTTGTGAATTGCTAACTTTTGTTTTGTCTAGTCTGATCAATATGTTCCGGCCGCATCTCGCATGTGTGTGGGAGGACTTCAGTGCTAGAAATAAATTGTAAAATGTAAAAGTATAGTATACTTTTTTCACATGTACATATATACATCTAATTAATATTGGATAACACGTTGTAAATTTAACATGCGTAACTGTTCAGGTACGGTTACCATAAAAAGAATAAAATAGTAAGCGAGAGTTAAATCACTCAAGACGAATTATTTTTGACTTCTTTAAAATAATCCGTAGAAGTAAGTGTCGTCGTTTGTTTCTCACGGCCCAGCTTATGTTGAACAACATACCGTAATCGATTTCTGAATATCGATTATGAACTCGGTGCGAAAATCATCCGTTGCGGGGCGGGTGTTTGACAAATGTTCGTTATAAGCGGAGAACAAATTGGTGCGATTAATTACGAGGAGAGCTGGCAGCGGAGCCAACAAATATTATCAAGATCGTTAATTTCGACATCTTACTCTGGTGCCGGGATGATATTAGGCATCTGAGACGGAAGTGCGGCACGGTGCGATACTGTCCTTACTGCACACATTCCTTCAATCGATTTTTTTTTATTGCATTCGGCTTTCCTGACTTTAATTTAAACAAAGTACGTAACATCACGCCTATAATCCCCGAAGAGGTAGGCAGAGGTGTGTAGTACATTCCCACGTTCCAACAGTTACGTTTACGTCCCACTATGGAACAGGTGGTAGGCCTATTGCCATACACCGGGCACATTTCCAGATTCCGAGCCACAACTAGAAAATGTATATTAGCAAAATCCAGTTGTTCCCGAGCCGGGATTTGAACATCGAACCTCACGAACGCCTGTCGCACTTTAGGGATTATAGTCCTACCCCTCTAGGAATTACAGGCGTCATATTATTGTTTAAAACTATGGTGTATATCGGCCTTCGTATGGATTTGCTACACAAAAGACAATGTAGTCGTTTCGGTTCAAAGCCTGTAAAATACTTATGGAAAATCAAGTGAATAACTTACGATTCACTCCTACTGCGTTACTTGAGGCCATAAACCATGAACATATAAAATTGCGAGAGTAACACGTGATTCATAATGAAAAGTATATTATCTGACATAAAAACATTTTATGCTCGTTTTCAGCGGCGGTTATTAAATTAAATCATAATTTACACACGTCGAGTTAAATCAGACGGTGAGCTCGTGAAATAGCAATAAAAATTATTAGACCCGTTACAGCTTTTTCACGTTGTAACCTTTTTCATTCTTTTCCATATTAGGTACACCCATTTCTGAGAACAATAAAGTCATAAATGCCAAAGCGATTTTTCATATCTGTCGTAAACGAATGTACATACGTATGTATCCTTCAAACGGTCGGTTTTATTCAGCCGCAGACAATGTAAGACAGTTGCATTAATTTTTTTCATTCTTACTTCTTTGTCATTGTCTTACTTAATTATTTCAAGAAGTTACACATAAATTTAGCTTCGGCTTTAGTCTACGTATGGCACAGTTTTACTTTGAAATATTTTTTTTATTATTAATTTAAGTATATAAAATTTTTCTAATCGAATTTCCAGCAACGAATTATTTATTTATAGAGTAACTTCACGCCTGTAATCCCCGAAGAGGTAGGCAGAGGAATGTAGAACACTCCCACGTTTCACCAGTTATGTTTACGTCCCACTGTAGAATAGTGGTGAACCTATTGCCATATACCTAGCACATATCCAGACTCCGAGCCACTACTAGAAAGACTAATAATCATTGTTTTATGAACTATAGTTTTACCTTTGGTATTACAAAACGTGCACAATAATATTTCATCTCATTATTCTTCTACACTCGTGTAACTAATATTCAACATTTTTCACGTCTTGCGGCAATGAGAACATAATTAAATACTCACACAAGTTCTCTCATATATTAGAAACGGAGTCGATTAACGAGTTGGATGGAGTTGGTAAAGCATAAATATTTCATATGACATCGATAGTTGTTATCGGCAGTGTTTATGGCCATAATAAAAATCGGAAATACCGAGTTTACAGCGATGTTTTATTGATGTTTTATTTCCACTAACTATTGTTATATTCAAACTTTCTACGTTTATACACTGACGTTTACGCGAATCTTAAATGATTGCACAGTGGGGTGTCAATTTGGGAATTTTCTATCAAAACGTAGCACCCTTAGTTAGATATGTAGTTCTGTTAAGTTAATAACCTCTCAACGTTTGGTAAGCATAGAACATATGAGCTACAGAACGAATGCGAGCATAAAAATATGCATTTATGGGAATAAAACCCAGAGATCCGCCAATAGATACTCGATGACCGGTAAAATGACTGACAGGTGTGGTTGACGGTTATTTTTTTAAGAAGAAGTTTGTAATGATGCAAAACCAACATGAGATAATCTAATTTCATTGAAGTTACGGGAATCAGTTGCGAAGTATTTACTGAAATGTGGTCCGCAGATTGCGGGGGAGAATGCGACGAAATTATACCTAAAATAATATTGACTCAAGCAATCTGTAAAATAGGCGTCCCTTTCTGATATAACAAAATCTGGCGCGCCCATCTCGGAATACTTTCGTAGTACATTTTAATATCACTAATAGATTATACGTATCGATTCTCAACAATGGACCGCGATGCTTTTCTTGGATTACGTAGACATATTATCGTTTTGTGCCTTCTTCGCCGCCTTTTGAAGATATTTCGGCCATAATGTAACCTTTCCGTTTGTTTATTTATTATAATGGTACTCAATATTATTTTTATAACAAATATTCTGACTATATTAATGTTCGTATCATTGGCCTCATTGTAAAAATACCACCCGAACACCGCTTTTCTATTACCGTAGTACAAATTGTTTTTCTTAACGAAAAACAGGCCAATATTGTAAAATAACGTACATTTTTACTGAATTGCTTTTAACATAAAGCAGTCAAAACCTCATTCTTACATTTTTATTTAGTGTACAAAAGATTCTTCGAAGCTTTGAATCGAGAACGCAAAATTTCGCCCGTGCGATTTTATTTTGATATAACCTTAGCCCGAGGTTTGTTTGTCTGATCTAAGTAAACATCACCTTTCATGTATATTTTATTCCTGATAATATTCAGATACGAAGGACCCTTGTATCATTCATTCAAATGACATATTGGAGTACGTTTCAATATGTTTTGATCGTATGAAATATCCAGATTTGTCTTACAAGAGCAAGACCAATACTTTTCGGGAAACCAACGCTTGGAATTGACTTTTCACCAATTTCGTTGAAGAATATATAGACATCTATCTCACTAAGGCAGTGTGTGGCGTTTCAAATAAGTTCTTCCATTGGAGTTTTGAATGGTATGGTGGCTTTTTAAGTCCACGTTGATAGAGTCGCCTTTCTGAAAGACCACTAAAGGCTACTTAGATAATTGGATATACCTACTTAAAATAGCTTTGAAATTTAGCTGACTCTAACGTTACCTCTCTTTTTAAATTACATTCTCTGCACATCATTCGAGTATATAATAGATAATATCTTTAAAGCAAGTTAATGCTGATTATTTCAATTCGATAATCTTGGACCTCGAAGTCAGTCGATGATTTTACCTCTTCCTTTAGAACTAGTATTTTATTAACATTATGTTGTAAATCAACAACCAAATAGATTTCTTTTCTGTTGAGCAATTTATGTTTGCTTAACAAAATTATTACCTAAGGTCACAACTATCAATGTCACGCGAAGACGTTATTACGGGCGAAATGTTTTTAAATATATCGAATAAAGACGTATTGTATAAAAATGAAATCGTAATATTTTTAGTGTTACGAGATGAGCAAAAGCGGCGACATACTTTTCTTCATTACGAAGGGATCTAGCATCATTCTCCATTAACTTGAGAAATTGTTATAAAAACGAAAACTGCCTTATTATCTAACACAATCCGGCATTTCGCAACGAAATTTCCATCCACGTTGTTTCTTTGTTGTGAAAAATGTTATTTAATTTCGAGCAATTATTACACGCGCTCTACGAAATTACTCCAAGGAATAGAATCTCGTGTCGGTTTTATTCTAAAGAAAACGGACCTTTTTTTCTACAATGAAAGCTTTATGTCGTAAAATGGGATTCCCGCTGTTACCTTAATCTTTTTATTCTATTATGTAAATTGCAAAAATAGTACATCTAGTAGGTACCTTTTTGAATCGCAAATTTTTTAATACCTTTAAACTGTCAACAATAATTTATTGCTGATTTGCTCATTTAACTGTATCAAATTAACATGATCCAGACCTATAATGATAATTTCTGTTATACACTGAACTAATTTCAGAGCAGGTCAGATTAGGGGGTCTTAAGATAATTCCTGTCTTGAAAAGCGATCGGACCCTAGGCATGATAACGAAGGGAAATGTTAAACCCGAGTACTTTACTTCATCCCCATCTATGATTGCGATAGAGGTTATTATGTTAATTAATACTTGGAGTGATTGAATTAAATTTTATATCTCTGTGAATATTTTTGTTATAAATATACATAGCTGTTGTTAAGTTTCGTATATCAGCGGTACTTGGAATGTACCGGTATTTTATCATTTCTTTTTTCACGAGAGGAGTCTAAAGCAAACTCTTATAAAAATGTAATATGTATTTAAATTATATTTGATTCAGTAAGTATGTCGACTTGCGAACATTTTAGATGTCCAGATAAGAAATGAAAAAGTGGAATTTATACGTGTCCTACATTGTTAAAAATCTTTCCCATAAAATTCAAAATAGTTTAGACACTGTGATAAAGTAATCAAAAAACTGTACATTTCCTTGTCAACGGAAGGTGCGTTCTCTTCCACCTACCTGGCAATTAAAAACTGTTCGCTAGCACCACGCGGTGGAAATCTAAATATAACCCGGCGCGCGGCGAGGGGCGCGTGCGATTCCGCGGGCAATTTCGCTGTCGGTTTCCGTTTCGTGTTTGGGCAGAAAGTGTCACGAATGACGTGTGGGCTTTATTAAGTGTCGGGTGACGGATGCCGCGGCGTGCAGGTGCCGCCTCTGTTATAATGTATCGCAGGCTCCAGCTCTGGGGCCGTCTGTACTCGCGCGATGTCATCTTTTTACACTCTTTATAACATAAATATCCGCTCGTTAGTTTTATTCTAAACTTATTCTTTAGATGCGGTACAACAATGTGCCGCTGAAGTTTGGTTAAAGAGGTTCGATTTTAAAAACAATGTAATGGTGTACTTCCCACTATATATATATATATATATATATATATATATTGTTTCAATAAAAAGTAATGTTAAAAATCAGCTTTGTGAGTTATGGACTAATCATTCGCTCTATACAAGGCTAGATCTTAGACGCTCGCTTCTTTGTAAGCAAAAAATATTTAAATGTTTATTTTTATAGTGATCTATTAATATATACAAAAACAAATTAAATTTATATATTTTTTTTCAAACTATTATCATTGTTCCACACAGATTTTCAATTTCATGTAAGTGATATTTACGGGAAGAAGTCTGTATTATGTGCCTAATAGTTTAAATACAATTCGTAGTTCAACGATAGGTTTTAGATTTATGAATATATTGTAGATAATGTACAGCGTCTGGGGTATGGGCTTAACACCTCAGCGGAAGCCTATATCCAGCAATGGGCAGTAATGGACTGATGATGATGGTAGATCATTTAACTCTGCACATTGACTTTCATAATTTCTGTTTACAAATGTATAATTTGTTTTGTTGCAGAGAGGCTCCGACGAGCTTCTTTCGCAGAGTGGCGTCACTGTCATGGCGCCCGCCGCCCCCCACCACGCCGACAACAACAACCAAGACTCCGCAGCTAAAAAGGTACGCAACATGCAACGGTTACACGTGAAACGGGTACGATTAGAACGATGGAGCACGTCAGGCTTGTAAGGACGGAGATATTCTGCATCCCGTGCTCTCTGCATACCACGTAAGGGACCTGTCGTAATGATATAATGCTATTCATCATCATCATTATCAGTATATTCTAGTTCAATTCCGTTAGTGTTAGCCAAAAATTAGTGGCTATATATTAGTTCCATCAAGGCGCACAAAATCTTCTTGAAGATCTTTGTTTTAAGGCTTCCGCTGTAGCAGGCACTGCCATAACTGCATTTCGGTCGAAACCTTATTGAAATTGTATTAGCCATTCGCATATCGGTCGTAATTGTCTAACCAAAAATGATAAATCAAGGGAAAGCGAAATAAGTATGGAGGTAAAAAGAGGCATCGTAAAAAGCCAACGTGCCGTAAAGGGGCATCCCCGGAGGCTTTGAGAGCTGAAATTTTATTAATCTCCGCCCATCTTGCGGATACCGAATTTGTTACACACTGAATGTACACTGAAACGACTGATAAATTTCCAATAAACGTTTTATATACTTATTTATGATAAAAGTAACCAAAAGCAGTTGTAAAATTATCATATAAATATATCTTCCAATGCATATAACTCGTATATTTCTAAATAGAAAAATATCCACTTGCATTTTAATTCGAATGCGATTAATGTATGAAAGATCGTCACTGAATTTTATCTTGCAGCGTACCTATTTTATACTTCTACGGCGATTGTCATAACCCGTCAGACTAGGAACTCAAAAATGCTCTAGTGCATAGCGGCTAAAACAGTAAGTAGGTATAGGTACACTATATTCACTTCTGGTAGGTACACTGTGAATAAATTCTCATTTTCTCCCGTCATTGTTTTTTCCGTAAGGGTCCTGGCGTGATGATATGTATGTACTTTTTTAAATTACCAAATCATAATTAAAAGTAATTTTGTTCAGTTCACTGCCTCGTATGTAGAGTGGTCGCAAAGCGCGACTTCCGGTCGGGGGGTGCTGTGTTAAATCCCAGGCTATTTTTTTCTGACTTATATTTTCTAATCGTGATTCGGAGTCAGGATTTCTGCTCTGTATATATGTTAATTTGGTCACTAGTTATTCCATAGAGGGACGTAAACTACCCTGGGCCGTAACCAATGGGACGTGGGAATGTACTGCACTCCTCCGCGTATCTCTTCGGAGATTGCAGGTGTGAGGTTACGTGATCAGAACGGGCAGTAAACTTGATTAGTGGGATGTTGTAATTTATTAATTTCTACGCCTGGTTCCCTACGAGATAGGCAGAGATCACCGACTGTTAAATATCTCTATTCTTACATATATGATGTAATTCTTCAACATTCATCACGCTCTTTATATACCGACGCCAGTTTAGGAGACATCTGAATCCCCCGTCAGCTAGTTAACTGTTCCCGAAACGTAACTTCACGCCTGTAATCTCCGAAGAGGTAGGCAGAGGAATGCAGAACACTCCCACGTTGCACGGTTAACTGTTCCCAATTCGTTTTTATTATATACTGATCTCCGTGTGGTAGTAAGCTTCATGTTTACTAGATTTCCGAATATACATATTTCATCTTTGACTCACTTCTGTTAATGCACATGAATAAATACTCTTGTTTGATCAATCAAATATTTTACTTTATCTGACCGGCGCGCATCGGTGGATTGTTTGACATGCAGCTGTTTTTTTTTCCCTATTAATAATAATAAACATATATGTTGAGGCTCTCGTAAATCCAGCCAGTATCGGCTGTAAATTAAGAACGATGGCTCCAATTGTGGACGGAAAAAGATTCAAAATGAAACAGTGTTGTAGTACTCGTATTTACGTCCGGATACTGAACACTCGCGTTTTTTCTGTAAATATTATAGTGCATATGATAATTTTTGACATTACATATTTCTCTGTGAATCTGCAGGTTGCATTGCATATTTATACAGCTGTATTAAAGTTTATTCATTGTTATTTTGACTATTATATTTTAGTAATACAATTGTAACTTATTAATCTTATGAACTAAGTAAAGGCAGTATTTCGTACAGTGTAATGAGGAGTATTAACAAGTTAATTTTGCCAACAAATCGAATTTACACGCGGCTAACTTCAGATAAAATTATTTTAGCCATTATTTAAAACATTCATAAACTAATATTAGCCGTGAGTCAATAACAGATGATACTACACGAGGTTGTTAGTGTGGCTGTAATAGTAGGCTGAAATATTCATGCATTGATATGAGCTACTCAACAGCAGATGGCTCTACACCGTATTGTTCGCGTCGCGGGAAATATGAAACACGACGATCGAAGATAGGTATGTCGTGCACGTTGGTATGTGATTTCTTTACCGTAAGCTTCGTTCCATCATCATTATCAGACGTGGTAACAAAGCTGAAAAGAAACACAAGATGTAAGGGTATTGAAATTATGAGTCGCGACCTCGCCCTCATAAGAGGAAGCCGCTGCGAATGAGACGTTAATTAATTACTCCTTCCTTATGGAAAGCTAAGGATGGACATGAATGTAAAAATATGCTTGTTTAATATTTAATTCCGGGCTATTATGGTTAAGTAGAATGAAATTCGAGTAGAATGTCTTCTTATGCCGATGTATGTCGCTTGTATAACATTGTTTTCTTGAAATGCTTTGTTGAGAAGTTTATTTTAATTAATAAGTATTGGTAAGTTAATCAACTTCCATTAGAAAAATCGTATTCTTTCATTAGTGATCCCGTGCTTAAGGGCATACTGATCCCGAACGTTATTGCTACTCACATAAATGAATTAAAGCAGAAGAGATCTTATTGATGGCTTAAAAACTTACGATAAATCGGGCGGTCAACAGCGAGTATCTCGACAAATCTAACTCATGAGCAACAGTAGAACAGCGTAGCGAAGTGAGCATTAGGCCTCATCCAAGTTCACGGAGCTGGTTAGTATATCCCCCAGCGCTAATACTAACGTGTGACTACCGTCAACTCAAACACTGAATCATAAATAGAAAAGAAAATTGCAAGTAGCCATCGTTAGTTTTTAACCGACAGAATTGGATCAACGCAATAAATAACATATTTTTTTTGCATTATATTTTTTTTAAATTTTTCTTGACAATAAAAATATTTGACAATTCGATATCATAAATAGGTATACATTTTAGACATTTTTCACATCCTTTAGGCCTCTTGTAACAGCCTTGACATAATGGCCGGTGACAGAGGAAATAAACTGTCTTCGGGGAAAGTGAATAAAAATAAAACATTCTTTCGGCGAGACCTTTCATATTCATTTAATATTTGTAAGCGACACCGCCGCCAACACAGTGGAAACAAAATGATTATATTCTGCACATGCCATTAAAATAAATTAAATAAATAGGATACACCTAACAAAATTAATATAAATATTCACAACTAAAATAAAATCGTTTTATTTTGTTCTGAATGAATTCCACATTAGGCATCCTTTGCATTAATTAAAGATATTACAAGTATATGAGGCATTCAAATATGAACATGTAACGGACGTTCCTTGCCTTGTATTTTCTATTTCATTATTATTTTAAGTATAACTTGACCGCCTAATTGCGTGTTGGTTGCAAGCGTGACTGCCGATCAAAATTCCTGGATTCAAATCCCGGATAGAGCACTATCAGATTTTTTTAATTTACATTTTCTAGTTGCGATATGATTTGTTTGATATCGTTAAATAAACGAATTACATGTTCAATGGAAGTATTTTAGAACTCAGTGGAACATCAGATTAATAGAAGCACAGTATTCCGCCGCCGTTACAAATGTTGTTCGGCCCGCCATAAATTATGCTTTTTCCGAGACAGAAACAAAGTCGCCCTGTTAGTTTTGCGGACCATTCACTCACTTGCTACGCCGCCGCCTCAAGAAAACCCCGCCGCAGTAATCTTAATTACATTGTGATCTCGTTACATTCCGGCCTTAATTCATAATTAAATGGGGACGTGTCCCACCGAGCTTATTTATTCGCTATTTTATGGTTTGGCGATTGTGTACACCTTTTTTCTCTTTTTCAATGCGAAAATTTAGACGGTGCTTTTTGCGACACCCCTTCTCTGTCGCACTGAATATTCATTTAGAATCCATCAGCGGAATAGCTACTCTGTTTTTTTTAAGTATTTCTTTTTGTTTTCTTTGTGTCGTTTCGGAACACCTCTCGAGTACCTACTGAAATTATTAAAGAAGCCTGCCAGCCAGCAAATGTCTTAAACCGAATTCTTGATGGAAATGCCAGTTCGATAACTATATTGACTCTAGACTGAAAACCCATTCAAGTTAAATTTTTCATCGTTAAAAATTATATTTTAGTATGATATGAGTTAAAGCAGTTTGAGTTTGTTAATCGTATTGCTTAACTGTCACTGAAATGTTTCTTATAAGTAATTGTAAATACTAATATTCTTACTTTGAAGTAAAATTACTCTAAGGTGACATATTATTATCAAAACCAAGCTTCCGTACAGGTAATTACAAAATGTATCGTTTTATCCAACGATGGTACGATGTGAAAGTTACTCGTAAGGATACAAAAATCAACCCTCGTCCCATTCGACCGAGTCATTAATGTCCAAATAAAGTAATTAATTATGTTGCCTGTTTTTTCCCTCATTTTCGTGGGGTTGCCCGTGTAAAAATGTAGGGAGTTCCTCCTCCTTGGAGATCAATCAAATCTGAGGATGCTGCCGAATGCCCTTGCCTTCGCCACTACTTGAGCATTTACGAGCTTGTCTTACGGAATTACGACCTCCCCGGTGTAACTCGACTGTTATTGTTATTTGCCTCGCAAAATACGGCCCCGTTTTATGATTAATTTCTGAAATAAGGAATCTTAATGGCGAGCAGGTGGTCGGGCAAGTTATATCTTTTTTTAATTTAAAACGGACTTGTTAAGTTCCGTTTAATTACAATGGAGCAATGTGAACAAGTAGATTAATGTCGTAAAAAGAGTAGTTCTCAAAAAGGTATTTGATTAAACTGATATATTATAACGTACGAGTATTTTATCTCGAGTACTTTCACGAAATTTTTACACTATTGTCGCGTTCCATGAAAATCGTCTTTTCCATTTGAAATTTGTATTTGTAAATAAATATAATATATCTATTTGAAAATAAAAGATACAAATTTCGATCTTTATCTATTCTCAGTTCAATAAATAAAATAATTTCATAAATGAACTTGCCTCAAGTCAAATACGCCCTAACCCCTAGTAAAATAAATCTCTTTATTCTCGTATAAAAAGTTTTATGAAAGTAGATATTCCACGGTGTATTCTTGTGCCGTTCACTCTTGATAGATTTTGATCATACTCCATGTATTGATCGAGTTCCGAGGTTAATATAATATCTTGATAGAATTGTTAAATCGAAGGCGCTTCGGTACGAATACATTTTGATATAGTATATAATCAATATAACATATTCCATAATAGGATGGAAGCGTTACTGGTGAAACGTGGGAGTGTAATACACTCCTCTGCCGGCTTCTTCGGGGATTACAGGCGTGATGTTACATTAAATTTATTTAAAGCTACCATACAAAGGAGAGACGTCCAGGGACATTGGTAATTTTCAAAGTCGCGAATATATTACTTGTGCGATTAAGAAGTGCTTTTATGTCTCGTTTTAACAACACCATGATTTCGGGTTCTTAAAGAACTTAAGAGGAATTTCTTTTTTAAAATGAGTGCGTGTTAGTCATCGTATATTAACTTTATTTAAATAGAAAAATATAGATTCCACGTAGCATTTTCCTCCCCGTAGGCCTCAACCAGATAAGATTTACCTCAGACTGTTGTCTGTAAAAATAGACCTTCCCATTTCACGACATTGTTACTGTACAACTTAACCACCATACTATCATAATACCCAGCACACCGCCGTTACGAACAAATAACAGTGTTACAGTTACAAATTTCAGCTTTCAGGGTTCATTTATTAATAATAATAATCCATTAACTGCCAATTAAAAGTTCTGACGGATCAGACTATGGCAAACGGGTGTGCCTAACACTGATCTTGAAATTTTAGTAGCTTTGCCAACTTTCGGGTCCCGGTGAGTGATGAGCGTTGAGTGAAATATTGTGTGTTACGGACAATAAAATATACCTACAACATATACTCGTACATACATTATAGCGTATTAGATGAAATTGTTTTGCTGTGTTGTAACGAAAATTGTTTTGTTAGTTAACTTGTATACTACGGTTAATTATGTTTTTGTTTTAGTATAAAATACAGAACGTAACATCATGCTTGTAGAACCTGAAGAAGTAGACAGATGCTTGTAATACTCTCCCACTTTTCACCGTTCACGTTTACGTTCTGCAACGGAATACATACCTATGTAGTGAGCCTATTGCCATACACTGGCCACAAATACATACTCCAAGCCACCGTTAGAAATTTCAAGTTAGAAAATTCCAATAGTACCCGAACCTGTATTTGATATATAGGACCTGTCAAGCAGCTGTTGCGCTTGCAAAGACTCAATTAACATGACAGTGGTGTAATGTATGAATAAATGATTGAATGAAATACTAAATAGTTTGTAGTCTGAATGAAGATGGGCATTAAGCAACAAGTATTCGTAGCAGTTAGTCCTTGGATGGTTGACCGTTAGTTATAATTCTCCCATTTTTCAATTTTTTTTTTGAATAAGAAAATAAATGGATTAAAGTAAAATAATGATTATGGTTTTATAGCTATATGAATATTACATGGGAGTGTACAACACTTCTGTTCCTATCACTTCGGGAATAACAATCGTAATGTTACGTTTTGTGTAATACAAAAAATATTTTGAACACATCTTTTTTATACAAGTTCTTAGGACACAATATGTTTGCGTGTGTTATAAGATTCCTATTGAAATCAATATCGGTCACGTCCACATACATCATGTTACTCCGATTGCTTTAATCTCGTTGTCACTGTGGCCGCTCGAAAAACTCGGCCCCATCTTACTTACTCCTTTCATTAATATTATCTATGAATACATGCGAAAGAGACGAAAAAGAAACTATTTAATCAACATTTTTTGCTTACTACAAAGCTTTGTTTACTTACGTAAGGTTTTGTATTACTAGATAAATAAATAATTGCAAGTATGATTAACACTTTGTATGATAAAATATAAACGAAACAGAATAAATTTGCATTAAAGCATTCAACGAACTCCTATCATTCTATCTATGAATGAAATAAAGAATCACATATCGTGTATTAGATTATTCAGATACTTTGCTGAGAAGTTTAGCGGGAAGTTTAAATACTTACTACTCTTTGTCATCTTACTTCAGTTACTTGAAAGTCAGATGTATTTCCTCGTTGAATATACAGCGAAATTGAAGAGCATCCAATATGCATCCATTAACATAATGAGATTACCACCCTTTCTTGTGGAAAGTCTCTCAGCGACTGCTTGAAGGGTCATTAGGCCGAGCGTAGACGTAAGATAGTTAATGATCTCGGCCCGGAGGCGGCCAACTGCGAAAAAATATTTCAATAAACACCGGCCGAAGCGATCGGCGGGAAAATTGACCGATTCTGGCAATCCTCGAAGGAAAATGTCACACGATATCTCTTTTTTTCTATTTCACAAATAAGCCAAGATTTAATATTTATGGATGAAATGTGAGACGGAGCGAATGATTTAAAGTGTCTGATGTGGAAATTGTTCGTCGCAGATTTTCTGACCCAGCGAAGGTAATGTCGTTCTTTACGTTTTACGTACCAGTTGTTTTCTTTCGCGAAGAAAGAAAATACCGGAACGTACCCCGTAGGTGGGCTACCGTGTTTCACGATTTATTCCACCTCCCTTTACCAAGTGAATTTGGAAAAAAATATTTATTTACTTACGGAGTTTCGGCCCAAAGATTCGCCTCTTTTGATGTCGATTGTAACCGTTTTCATATTGTCGGAATTCACTGGTGATTGTTTTTATTTCTTTTAGTTTACATTCTTGTGGTGAATGAACGACTTAAGATAATGTATATCTATTTTATTGAAAATACAAGGTTTTTTCTTTACTTATACGTTGACATGCCTGGAGGTAGAATATACACATTGATAAAATATTATATGTCGATAGAAGTATTTATTCAGAAAATGTTATTTTGTATTCCACGAATTATACTTGCTGATGTGATGAGACTATTGTTGGAGTCGTATTGAAATTGTTGTTATGTGTTACAATTACGTTGGCAAAATGTTGATGGTCTTTCTACATGGCCGTTAGTAATTAACTTCTTGTTGCTTATTACCATTCTGTCTCGGTGGCTAGAGACACTGTAAAATTAATAAAAAAAATTAAAGGTCTAAATCGTAACTAGAAGAATAGACATACATAGGTCAGTGGCATTTGCCCTGAATCACTTTCTAACTACCAAATCATCCATCGAGCAAAATTTTTGACATATTATAATTTTGTGTATACAATATACAGTATTAATCTATTTAATCAGTCAATCATTCATGTGTCGTGTTTCACCTTCAGTACCGGATGTAAGGTTTTCCTACCTCGAACAGCTTTTGTTGATCGTTTGCGTCACGATTTCAGCGCTTTCTTTAAGTTAAGGGGACTGTACTTTGTGAGGGAGATTGACGATGGCTAAATTTCGGTTCAATTATAGACATTTGCATAGAAAAATATTTTTATATACCTAAAGTATATCTTCCCAAAATATTCAATTTGTACAACGGCCAAAAGGCTTCTATTCAGTTAGACGGTATCTCCGTGGGTAAAATGAAAAAGGAAGGAATTCAAAGTCAACATGGTGACTATTGTACGACACTTGACAATGTCGGACTAATAGACATTAGACACATTTGTTTCACTTTTACGGTTCAATGTTCATAAAAGAACATTCTTGCGGAGTAGGGGACAAAACTATGAATTGGTTTCATGAGCACTTTGACTTTATTGACGAGATACTGAAACGGCGATTCTTTTGTTGTTGCTAGTTAAGGAAAGTATCGTAGACAGTTTTAGTTTAAGAATATAACGCACCCTCAATTATATTATTCTTCTGTTTTAATGATTCAGTCAAACGAGAAATCAATATATCTATACAATATACCAATAATATAACAGTGAAAAATTTTTTTTTTGCGTAAGACACCAATGTTTGATGGTTACAAACTACCACTGAAATAATTACAAAGTAATTGTAAAGACTTGCATATTCCACCTTTTGACCGTAACAAATTCTCTCATAAATAGTGTTATGATTTAATTGTTATATGTATAAAGAGTTGCACCGAGTCCCAATTCCACCTGTCGACTGTGACAAAGTGTCCCACAAATAATTGCAACATAATTGTAAGCGTAAGAGTTGCAATTAATTTCAGGACAGTGTTCCTAGCTAATGGGAGATGAAGTGTCATACAAAGCAACATTATATCGGAGGCCTCGACCACAACGCTGCCGTAATCAAAAGGCACTCATTGAAACAATGGCGCCCACATCGGGGCCCCGAACGATAAGCCCCGACAATTATACTACATCGACTTTTCAATTATCCGACCGACTCTTCCCCGGTAACAATGCGAGCCTTATTTATGTATATTAGACCGGTCATTTGGAACGCCGTTTAGACTTTACACGAGAGCGTTGCTCTTCGTTGAACAACGTGTAAATAAACTCAATGCGGAAACAAACGTACTGCCCAATATGTATTTGTAGTATTTCCAGATCATGATTGTTTGGTTGCTGTTTTAAATCCTACTTATTTGTTGTACTTAAAAATGTCTATGACAAAATTAATGTATAAAATTGTTGTAAAAATTTAATACGTTCAGCAGTTTCGAAGGAATTTTAGGTACAAATTCAGTATTCGTTACTTGATAATTGTCTACACTTACTTATTACTTACTTCGCGTATAGTTCACCAATGTTTGAAAATATCTGTTTGTATTTATAATTGGAGCGTCTGTGAAAATACTTTTTATGTATATTTCAAGCGGGGGTAATATATTTAACTTGTAGGCGTATGTATGTACAATAAAGTTTGTCTTGTTACAGGTGAAACTGGAACAGAATGTCGGCAAGCCGTCGCGCGTCATCCACATACGGAACATACCAAACGAGACAACCGAAGCGGAGGTCATACAGCTGGGCCTGCCCTTCGGTCGTGTCACCAACGTGCTCGTGCTCAAAGGGAAGAATCAGGTGAGGACCTTACTCAGTACACCTACTGATATAAATATATATCGCCATTACCGGACCTGAGTTTTTAGAGACGTTTAGCCCTACGTGTATTGGAGGTCTTGTGGATTAGTTGAGTTTATTGAGATTAAATACTTATCTCAACAGTGGCTAGTGGCTTAGAATTTAACCTCCCCCTGCGGAGGTTTTGGTTTGAAATCCAGACGCTTTCTGTACAAAATTATGTATGTATCAAGATTGATAATCAAAGAAATCAACATGAGGAAACTAGTAAATTTTTTTAGTTTAAAATTTCTAGTAGTGGCTCGGAGTCTCGATATATGCCCGGTGTATGGCAATAGGCTCACCACCTATTCCACAGTGGGACTTAACCTAACTGATGAAACGTGGGAGTGTTCTACATTCCTCTGCCGACCTCTTCGGGGATTACGGGCCTAATGTTAGGTTTACGTTTGTTACATTTTAGCTTTTCAATTTTATTATTATACAAGCAATTCAAATAATCGAAATGTTAGCCGGTTGTACTTTATCCAGTTTAAATTGATCTCTGGCTGTACCTATATTTCTGCAGTACAGTAAACAAACACCAATAGAGACGTAAACACAGTTAGTAGTTTCCTGCAACAAACGTCGGATATGGCCATAATACAGTTCCTAGTGTTTAGTTGACTGTCAGTACCAATTGTGCAACTATTGCAGATTGTATTCCATTAAAATACGTTTCAAGACAAATATATGTATAGTTCTATTAAGTAAAATTTCATTACGTAAACATGGTTGCTTTTATATTTTGGACACATTATGTTAAGCAAAAAACGTTTCTCGCATTTGAGACTGGACGTAGTGGTAGTAGAAAAATTTACATTTATTTTAAATAAAGAGCATATATTTGCGCTATATTGAGACTCGGTGACTTGTTTTGTTAATAAGTTTTTGTTCCAACGGACTCCAGTATTCAAATACCTGTTTAAAATGAACAAAGTAGCGGTTCCAAATTTAAAATTAAGAAGATTTTGTAAGTTTCAGCAAAATGGAGTCTTAAGTTGGTAACGTCTCGCTTGAAACTTAGGAACTGAACTTATTACTGAACCGAATGCAACAATCTGGTTACCTCTAAAAGTTGAAGTCTATTCGCCCTACAGAATACTAAGTCATAAATATAATATAAATGAAAACATATTTTTCATACGCACAATCATACAAATGTAGGTACTTTTATCGTCTATGATTTGCATATATTTTTGCACATAGAATGACATTTGAGAAGCGATTTTAACAAAATTTAGCGGTGCGGCACTGGATTGTAGTTTGGAATGATAGACACAATTACAAATGTAACCGGTGTTTATTTAACGGAGCTTAAATTTTGGAAATAGCAATTATGCCAACATACGTGGACTGACACAGATAGGTACAGGAATAGGAATATTACCACGAACATTGAATGGCATGTTTGATACAAGTACAAAATGAAATTCAGCGTACTACAAATCCGCGATTATTATGTTCGTCCACAAGCGATTTTAGTGTGACATGCGATGAAAATGATGTCGTTTGAGCGGCAATGCCTTTGAAAACAAAAGACCTGTCAACCATCACGTTTATACAGTTTTAGTTAAATCCTTTCTGTTTGTTAATTTGTAGCATATGTATGTGCTTATATTTTTCAACAAAAAATTAATAAATGTCGTATAAAGTTACAGGTCGTACACTAGTTAAAGGTCGTGTGTGTTTTCAATAAATAAATGTAAATCATACTATTAAATATAGGTATATAAACAATGGGTCAAATTCTCCTCTTATCGTACTATTGACTGCAGCGTTAATCGAGTGGGGTTGCAAGCGCAACAGCCTATCAAGAAGTCTTGGTTTCAAGTCCCGGCTCGGGAGTATTGAATTTTTCTAGCAATGCATGGTTCGCAGCCTATATTTGTGTTCAGTGGCAATAGGTTTGCCAAGTTTTCCATGATGTAACGGAAACGTAACTGCTCAAACGTGAAAGTACACACTCGTCTGCTTACCTCTTCTGGAATTATAGGCGTGATGTTCCGTTTATCATACCAATGCTTTCAAAGTATTGTAGTTAGGTAACGGTGAAAAACTTAAAACCATTTAGTAAGATAGTGAAATGTTTCCATTAAACAAAAAAACTCAATTTTCATATAAATTTAATAACGAGGCAAAGAATATAAAATCCGAGTTCAAATACAGCCAAGCCCCCGTTTAATGTATTAATTCGGCCATGTAATAGAACTACTCCAGCCACAATGGCCGGTGCGCGGCTTGGCCGGAAGTACAACAAGTGGCTGCGCGGTCTTGTCCGCAAATAGGCCGCTCACCATCGCGGCACCCGGTCCTACCTACTTGTTTCCTGACTCACATTACATATAGATCGAGCAAAACCGTTGGTGTCCCGTATTTGCGAAACGAACTCCTTACTTTTCTCCACACATCGTAAATTCGTACCAATACGCATGTACGTTTATGTGATGTTAATCTGTCACAATCATTACAATATCACTTAATGTCTGATACATCAAATAAAACAAGCTGTAAAAGTGTGTTGTCTTTCAAAATATCTTCAGTAATTTTTATTTATTTGTTTAATCATTTGTGCACTAACAGACGATATTGTACAAGATAGGCACTGATTATCTCTAAAGAAATATCTTCCAGTTGACTCGTGACAAAAAAGATATCAACAAAAAGTAGTAGTAGATAAGCGCATACAAGTAAAATGATAATAATATACAAACAATTGACCTAATTATTTTATTAAGTCACATAAACAATATATGTACATACTATGATTTTGTTTATAGCATTGGTGTGAGCGATATTTCTGTTATAATAATAATAATGCTTATATACTCAATGCCCATTCCACAGTGGGACGTAAACGTAACTGATGAAACGTGGGAGTATACTACACTCCTCTGCCTACCCCTTCTAGGATAACCGGTGTAATTTTACGTATATTAAACTCACTCGTATTTATTAAGTCGGTACGGTGGCCTTATCTAAGCTTAAAAGCCTATATGTATAATTGGATATGCATTTACGACGATGCTAATAAAATGACTGTGGGTGGGATTTAAAGGAATGTGGACTAATGAAATGGGGAAATCTTGCAGCGTTATAAAATGGTTCCAAAGGGAACGTTAATTAGAATTCTCTATTATGATAAATTTTAAGTTTGTTTAAATTAATCTCAAATGTATGGTTTTCTTAGATTTCTTATATTTACGATTGCAGGGATCACCAAGTGCTTATAGTCTAGCATTTGGCCACAGTATAATAAAGATAACTAATTTGCAGTAAATAAATACGTATATTAGAATTATATAAGCATTTATGAACTGTAATTACTGAAATCAATGCGCGTAAATAATTACACATAATTTTGTTTGTCATAGTTTTACGCTTAAATATTTTACTACGTATATAAGCGAATAATGTGCATAATATTGATATATGTAGGATTTGGGTAGCGTATGGGCGGGCGCATATCCACCATTTTATACTCGTGCTTCCATTTTAATTTTGACAATAAGCGTGTAGTGTAGTATTGTGAGTTACCGAGAATGTATTAAGCCTTACACTGTATGTAAGTCTTTACTAATCGTCTCATTAATTTATGCCTACGTAGTGTAAACGTAACTTCACGCCTTCAATCCCCGAAGAGGTAGGCAAAGGAATGCAGAACACTCTCCCACGTTTCACTGGTTACGTTTACGTCCCACTATGGAATAGGTGGTGAGCCTATTGCCATGCATCGGGCACATCTCCAGACTCCGAACCACTAAACTAGAAAATCTAAATGAGAAATCACGTTATCTTCACAAAAGGCACGTGTTAACCTACATTCAAAAGTTACTTAATAAAAAATTGCCGTGTCCAAGACCACAATCGATTTGCCTCACGCGGCACGTTGGACCAGAACGCCGCACGCCATCGCTCTTCGCAACTAAACGCTCGCCCCCGAATTTGTACATACGTTGGAAAGCTCCGAACACTCACTCGGTCACAAGAATTCCTGTTCCGTCTCTTCGCTCTCATCGGTGCAAACTACGTTCATTTTATACGCTCACCCAGACACATACCGAACTGTAACAATTCCAATGTTAATTGTGGCCGGTGTGACATACATGTAATTAATATATATTTTAATATGTACGTTTTGTCAATTATTTAATTCTTTTGGGACAAATCGTAGGTGGATACATTTTATTAAAAGTATACCACTTTTAATTTTTAAGTGTTTTAAATACGTATATTTCCCTATGTCATCGTGATCATGATCATCATTATAATGTATGTAAGCCTGTATATAATACATAATCCTCCCCTAATAAAGGCAATTGTTCCTTTTTTCCTGCTTATAAATATCCGTACATATAGATAAATTATATATTCCAAACATAAGGAAGGCGATATGTTACGCAGTCCGACGGAAAGTCCCTTCAAATTTATAAATTAAAGGACTTTGTCAGTCTATTACTTGTATAACGTAATATCACGCCTGTAATCCACGAAGATGTAGGCAGAAGAGTGTAGTACACTCCCACGTTTCACCAGTTACTTTTACGTCTCACTATGGTATAGGTGGTGAGCCTATTGTTATACACCGGGCACATATCTAGACACTATCCGAGCGACTACTAGAAAATGTAGCTTACAAAATTCAATAGTTCAAATCCCAACCTCAGACTTGAACCCAGGACCTTTCGATCGGCTGAAGCACTTGCAATCGACACGACCAACGAGGCAGTCACTCAACACATTAAATTTAATTTAATTTAAATGATCACCAGTTTCTAGAGCATAATAAAAGTAGTAATGGCTGTACAAAAATAAATGTTACATTCAAAGCGCATACCTATGTTTATCCAGTAAAAATACGTTTATATATTTTTTAAATAATGAAATTAAAAACATAGAATAACGCAGATATGTGGTTGTACCAACGTTTGAAATAAAACTAAAATAAGTTGAGTCACGACAAACAGCAACACTTAAGATTAAGTTAAAATAATTCAACGCAACTCTACATAGAGCGAGAGTCACAAACAGCGACAGATACCACAAAGTTGTGTAGCGGGAACCATTTCCACAATACAAGTCACAGTTCCCAGCTCGCGTCAGCTGTTTCAAGTCGCCGATGTAGCGGACTCTCCTGCCGTTGTACAATAAAAATTAATCTACCGTAATGGAAAGATATTCCGGCGACAGTCTCTTGAAACAATTGCTATAAACTAAGGCATCTTTCTGGAATGTTCCAGCGATTAAGGTCAATATTTATGAACGAAGATTGTTAAAACGATTACGCGAACTCTACGCTTAATTATAGGATAAAGGCTCTTTGTTACTTTGTATAAGAGATGGACTAAGATCTCAACACTACTCATTCTAAAAAGAGACCCATGTTGTAAAGATTGACGTTGATCATGATATGAGAACTAATTTAATTGAATAAGAAAACTGATTTAAGGAATTTTGAATATCAAAGTCTATTATGATCTATGTGTTTGAATTAATAATTCAGATTGTAATTTATATTGAGTGCCGTGTAGTGATCGACAACAAAATTTCGAAGATTTTAGCGTGTAACCGATATACTCGTATGTGTAATATGTAATTGTATTAAATCTAAACATACCATACTGTATATTATGTAGGTATTTACGTATATTCACTTAACTGGAGACCATAATACGTTTCAAATGCACCCTACAAATTAACGTAAATCAGAAAGAGAAGAAAAAAATATAAATTTTTGGCTCCCTAGTCCAAAACCGAATCCAGTGACCCGTGGATACCCGTTCCTTGCCAAATGGTGATTTGGGTACTATCTCCACCATAACTATCCAATATGGAACATACATATATCTGACACATTAATAGAACGACCGACAGAGAATCATAGCCGCGAAACCTCGCAAGATACTATTAAAAAAAATATTGATAACATCATCATCGCGCCTGTATCTCCCCAAAAAGGTAGGCAGAAGAGTGTGGTACACTACAGCGTTTGACTGATTACGTAACACATTCCACCGTGGAATAGGTAATGAGCCTGTTGCCGTACACTGGGCACAATCAGCAGTAACGCTTATAATCACACAAGCAACGTGACAGTCAGTTCATCAGTAAACTTCAGTACTATAAGTATTTTCTGTATTGATGTAAAAAAAAAAAAAAGTAACTTCACGCCTGTAATCCCCGAAGAGGTAGGCAGAGGAATGTAGAACATTCCCACGTTTC
>DWFO01000018.1:0-35058 GCA_018246595.1 Mimoniades nurscia nurscia
ATGTTCTACATTCCTCTGCCTACCTCTTCGGGGATTATAGTCGTGAAGTTACTTATTTTATTATACATATACAAAATGATTTCAAATAAAGTTGTTTATATATTATTGACTAAAAAGTAGGCATATGAATACTACTGCTCCATAGTTTGTGACCGAATTATGGTTTGTAATGGCACGCCAAAAATAAAATCGACATATTAAAGGTTATGCAACAATACAAACGAGATAAGAATACGCTTGCGGTAGTACCTACCCAACCGAAAACTGATTTTCAGCTGTGACCGAAACCGCGACCGAATATTAGGCTCCCCCTAATCTCAGCCTAAACCGAAACATAAATAATTTTGAATAAAACTTAGAAAAACAAAATATAACTAAGTAAATGAAATATTTTAGCACATAGAAACATATTATGCACTCGAGAATTGGAACATTAGATTCGGTATACATAAAATATATTCGGTATATACAATATATTCGGTATACACACTATATATTCGGTATACACAGTATATTTTATATTCGGTATACACAATATATTTTCGGTATACATAATCTCAATCACACAAAAGGTGAAAACGACAATTTTCAAATTGTCTTTTACAAAAAATAACATATTGCGTTGATATTATCATATTCGTTATACAATTATGTATTAATAATATCATAATATTTGCTATTAATAAACGAAGTAAAATTGTTTGTACAAAAATCGTATTAAAACGTAAATATAATAGTGTTCGATGCAAGACTACTTGTTCTTAAAGCAGATCGTTATTATTGACCCTTCATCATCATCGACGCCATGGTAGTGGTAATAACGATGGTACTGACCATCGTTAACTCCTTTTATCACTGGACACAACAAGCCTCCCTCTCAGTGGTCGATGTACGATGCATTTGGATGGACGATGGACTTGTTCTTAAAGCGAATGGTTATTAATATCTCTTACTTAATTTCTTTTAATCAAAACCTTTTTTACCATATTTTTGCTTATACCCATAAACGTTATATGTGTTAAATATTATTATCATATATATTAAAGTACAATTATGTAATTATTTAATATAATATTTAATAACATATTGGCAATGTTTATAATGTAAGGAAAATACAAAAGACCTATAGGAAGTTAGGGACTGGTTTATTGAAATAAACCCACAGCGTCACTTATAATCACAGCTACTGTATAAATGAAATTAAATGAATTTTTGTTTTCATTGTGAATTTTACGAGAAATATTTTCATTGCACAAACTGAACTCGCTATATTTAATTTTAAGCTGTAGCTTATGATAACAATAACGTTGTATGACATTTCGTTTAAATTGGAAAAGTTTTGAAACGACAATTGATAGGTACTTCACTAATTTTAGGAATTTTATCTACAGGTGGAGGCTTATTTAGGAATAAATAATATTTGTACTGGAAGGTGAGAAAATGAGAGATTTCAAATCAAATGTAGTAGGCAAAGGTTACATTTAAATTAGGGATTATTACATTTGTTACGAAAACTGTTGCGACACATACATACATATGTATATGTGCATTGTAGAATATACAAATACACTTTACTTAGCAATTTTTTATTCATTCCGCTCTCATCAAACCAGCAATGTATAAAAGAGACGATCTCCCTCATTGAACGTGATGGTTGCAAGTGCGTCTGTATTGAGTGGTCCTGGGTTCCAATCCCGGGTCGGGCACTATTGGATTTTTCTAACTTTCCTTTTCTAGTAGTGTCTCGGAGTCTATATATGTGCCCGGTGTATGCCAATAGGCTCACCACCTATTTCATAATACAATCGTGTGCCTTGTGCCTACAGCTTCGGAGATTACAGGCGTGATGTTACGTTGTTCAGCAATGCTCAATGTTTGAAATAAATGTAGTTAAACATTACACTCGAGCTGTGTTTGTTCAAGAATAGAAGTCATATATAGTTAGTTACCAATTTCGGTATTATTTATTACTCCTAACTGCATTAGAGACTTGCCCTAAGACATCCTCTAGCAGTTAGCCCATTTCATTCGTTTACGACCCACCTGCTACTTTTCATTTGTAAACGTTATAAAGAGGAAAGGTGCATGGTATCTACATTGGGAAGGTTAAAGCTATTATCTCACAGCCTTCGACACTAAAGGAGTGCTTTATATAACATTTTAGTCGTTGCAAATTCATACAATCGTATAAATACTATTTACCAATATGAATATTATCCTATGCAACAATACTCTCCATATAAGTATAGATACATTCATATTTCTAATTCTTAAGACAAATATGATCAATTTTTCTTAATATTTTTATGAATATTGGACTTATTTCACTAACGGTTTTTAAATATTATTTGATTATTCAGGAAAACTTCATATTATTATAAGTACCAGTTTTTATAAGGATAACCTGTACTGTAGATACATAATTATAGATATAAATGTTGTGAACTCTATAATATTTATCATAACTCCTTTATTCCGAATGGGACTAGCATTCACTATATAATCCAGTTTGCTACCTTGGCTGTAAATAAGATATTGATTTAAGATTATCTCTACTAAATTAAATTGTGTATTGTCCAGTCCTCATTATAAAAGCTAAATATTTTTGATCATTTGATAAATTTAATCATGGGTAAATAATTTGTGGAACAACTAGATAAAAAGTTAAAAACCACAAGTAATAAGTACAAATTGTGAATAAATGAAAGCTTGTGCTGTACGGTAACCCCTGTTGAGAATTTCGAATATAGCCCACTGAATGACTGTTAAATTTGCAGGCATTAATAGCATAATGACGTTCTAGTGGGATGTATTTCATACGATGTACATAGAATTGTAATTATTTATTATGATGCCAAAGTTGAAGTGAAAATTGTGTGTGCATGTACTTTTATAAAAACATTGTCATTTTTATTCATCAGTATTTTTTACATAAATTCCTGTCTGTTGTCTTAGTGTATTCAATTTTGTAATTTTTTTCTTATTTTCAGCCAGCGAATTTACCACGTACAATATATAGTAACAATATATATATATAGAAAAATTGGTAATAGTAAAGGTGAAAAAAAGAGCAAGCTAAAACCAATAAAATGATAAGGATGAACCAAAAAAAAACAATAGATTGCAAAAAAAGGTTTACTTTTCGATAAACAAATACTAACAAATGCTAGTGAGGGCAAACAAAAAGCTCGGATTATACACATTATCAATATGCGTTAATAATATTTGGTCTCCATAATGAACACATGTAGATATGAAATTCAAGGAATTTAAATCAATATAATACAAAAAAACCCTTTCTATATTTATCTCTTGGAAAAGTTATCTTTGTACGGTTAAATATTGAAAATGATTCACTTTATGATAATTATAGGTATCTATACATATGACCTTACTATTTTATTAAATTATAGTCTTAATTGATACTATTACACATGGTATGGTATGTTTTGTTGCCAAATTACATAAAAAGTTTAATAAACATTCCGTAAATGTCAAAAACAAAAAACAGCACCAACTGGGATGTGATAAACTGATTTACAAAGATGATGCAAATGAAAATTATTAAAAATCAAACCCTGTCACACCTTAATTTGCAACATCTTGGCTCCTGTATTATCATATTTCTAATAATCCGTTAAAACGAACAATTTTAAAGCAGGTGATTAAATGAATTTAAATTATTTTTCATCAAAACATGCTCCTTTTCAATATACGCAAATATTTTCAAATTATTCATATACAGATGCACATGTAGCTAATTCATAGCATGTGTCAAATGTGCAATTTAAACTCAGCCTAAAATAAATGTTACTTACGTATAAATCAAAGAATGCCACTGTCAATATCAATTAGCACATCAGTCTGCCGTCAAACAAAAGATATAACAAATGGATATCATAAATCGATATACACACATTTATATGTATTATATGTTGTGTTAATGATTGTTCATATTCATAATATGGATGTCAGGTCAATTAGCGTATTATAGGGCAACATTTATTGTTTTCTTAAATTCCCCTCATTATTCACTGTCTTAAAATAATAACAGTACCCATTTTAATATCCACCATGCACTGTTACAATTCACTTAAGCAGTTTGTGAAGTTTCCTTTCAATTGGCATAGCATCTAGAGTTCACACTACACAACATCTTTGCAGTTCTGGAAAAATTTGGTTTTCGGAGGGCTCACAATCATTTTACAACTAGGTTGCCAATGTTGTTTCTAAATCTGTTTCTCTGTTAGTGAATCCGCATTGTTTATATTATATTATCAATCTATAGGTTTATATTATATTATTGATAATATAATACCTTTCGAATGATCGAAAGGTTATATAATTTACAATCCAGTATTGAATTGAACCCATACTCGTCTAACCTATGGCTCTCGAAGGATAATTATGGCAGTATAGCGAATTTTGGTATCTTATCTGTCACACATTACGGGGAATTTAATTTTATTTGAATATACATACAAAAAATGGTGGAATAAAAATATATATCAATGCAAAAGTATTGTGTAAAATAACATGACATAATAATTTACAGTACAAAATTGTACACATAATGAAATACATTCCGATATAAACATTAAATTAATAATCAACAAGTTACAGACAATAATTGTTAAAAATGTTTGTCATTCTGCATTATATATTAATAAATCTCCAATATTAATCAATCCACAGGCACCAAAGTGTAGTGTACATTAGTCATATTGTATATTCATGTGATAGAAAACAATTATTGTACACATATATATTGGAACTGTGCGTTCAAATGTTACAACTATATTTTCAATATAAATCTTAAATCTAATTATATTACGCTAAAAATTTTCGTCCAGATTAAACATTACATCATATAATTATATAGTAGCACTTTGGATTAATATATTAAACAGATTTTCCTATAACTAAGAATGTTAAATTAACAGATAAAATATTCTGGTTGGGTTTTATAACATCATTAAATACACTAAACAAATAAATACACTCATTTGTGAATACAAAACTGACAATATACATAGTTAATTTTATTTTACTTATTGCAACACAGTCAGCTCAACAGAAAACCGAAAATAATTACTTCTCTTGTATACCCAACAGTTTTGTACTATCTACAATATTAAATCTCTATGAACACGATAATTTAACAATACATAATATAAATCCGGAGTTGCTATATTGATATGCAATAGAAAAAAAGCTACTCTGAATCGCTAACTTAAACTTGAACTTTGATACTAAGACCTTAAAGGTCACTTTACGTAAAACAGCCTCTGTAGTTTATAACCACTTGTCATGTGAACAATTTGTAGATGAGTCTTTCACTTATAGTTTGTCCACACATAAGGCCATTCGCAGTACTTCATCAATCTAATAATGACCCACATATGATTACATGTTTGATAAATATAACTATATATTGCCTAAACATGAAAAGTTTTATTCAATTGATGACGCTTATTAATTTTTTACTATCATGATTCCAATACAGTAATAACAAGTGTATAAGCAATTCCATTAATTGTGCAAGCGTTGATATTAATAAAAACAAATCATGGCAAGTATCAAACACTGTATAAATTGGTTCAACATGATAGCGTCTTGAGCATCTTAGTAATGTTATAATTAATTATACAACTGTTACCAAGATAACATTATTATTCGTCCAACATATTAAATGTCAACTTAAATATTGCCGTCAAATTACCGACGCTGTCGCGGACTCCGTACAGTCAAATCTTCAATATCTTTGACAAAACACCATCACTGTTATTCACAACACGTCACTTGTCACGTTAAGACGCGTCACGAAACGTCATAATGCGTCACGAAGCGTCAGTTAATGTCACTGCGCTAAGCGTCTTTGAGAATGCCCCAGAACGTCTCTAGGTAAGTAATTGCCCGCTAGATGGTGTTCCAAGCACTGAGGGTCACAATATGGGGGCACACTCCAGAGAACGTGATGCCTGCCACAATACCCGCTACCAGTGTAGCGCCGCCTAACATGCCCGCTGTCGACGCATGTTCGGGGGCTACAGTGCTGTAAAAAACAAAATCTATTAAATAATTATCGCAATAGGCAATACAGCTATGAACATAATAAAATATAGCCTAATTACACTAGGGTCCAGAATACTCGGTCTTACTCTGTAATACTAAACTCAAGACCAAGAAGGATATGTACACTCAATTTACTATTCATATCCATATGGTATAAATAAAACTTTAGTCAATGCTCTCACCTATTTACTGTGTATTACATACATACATACACTCCTCCCGCTTAATTTAATTTTCAGAATTTAAATATCTATCCTAAGATAACTGATGTCTAGATTAACTTTATACAATGAAATACTAAGTTACTTACCCACTTACATACATCATACCCAAGGAGCTACCATGACCCGAGCTCCAGCCCATCAGGACAGCCAAAACCCAGTATGCCCAGTCATTTTTTATATATACTGGTAGTGTCCTTACACGGTCCTTTGGTTGGTAGTTGCAGATGAGAAACAACGGGAGGAAGATTATCCGAACGGACGTGAAAACTGCCAACCAGCGTGGACTAGGCTGAAAATAACCAATCAGGTTGTTATATTACCACACCAGAGCTCTTATGGGGTAGTCCAATGCACCAAGTACCAAATACTACATATTAAATAAAAATTATTGTTTTCCAAAAATAAGTAAAATACAATTGCATAGTTTTAGTTTTCGCTTTAAATGTTTAAAATGTATGAAATTATATTTGCATATGAGTTTGACATGTTATATTCAAATTCAAAACTTTAATGTCGTTTATGGTTGTGATATGCATTTAATAAATATCAAAACCATACTGCAGCCAATTAATATTTTCAATAGCACCTTTAAATGCAGGATATGCTTACAGAAGTTTCCAAAAAAATTGTGTGCAATATTTTAAATAACTAATTATACAATTAGCATTCACCAAAAGTTATTTTAAAACCACGAACGTAACAACTATGTAACATAATGTAATACTCACAAATTGCCAAAGGCTGGCGGTGATGTTACCGATCATGGCCATGAAATTGAATGTTAAAAAGCATGTGAGTCTCACAAAGTTGTCACCAAGAAAACCTTCTGTCACGGGCTTTATATCTATAATAAAATATTTTTCATAATAATATTTGAAAATAACAAAGAAAGACATTTATTTACTAATTAAAAATTACAAACACAAGCAATGGATAGATAACAGGACACAGCCTCTTGGACATTTTGCAATACATCAACGAAGCAATTACAAAACCTCCATAGAAAAAAATTGAATGTGAAATGTCGCAAAATTTAGGTGCACACATATTTATTTAAAAAATATGCATGTGTTTTAACAAAGCATTGATATACCCACTGGTAAAAATGTGGCAACACTATCTATTAATGAGACCACTGCGTTGGAAAGTGGGCGTAAATTACATATGATCCGCTAAACATGGATACCATGATTCAGTTACATTGGAATTGTATCAAAATATCGTAGGACGTAGGGCAATAAATTATGATAAGCATTTTAATAGCTACTTATTAATGCCATATGGTTACGCTACGTAAAACAAAATTCAAGTACAATGAACGATAAAACCATATTGTCTGCTGCATCCCTCATTAACTCAAATGTGATTAATCATAAAACATATCTGATCAGTACTATACTGTGTTTTATATCTGGCCAAAGAGGTAATGTAACAAATTATAAGTAAAGAAAATCAGTAAACTCACCAGAATGCACTGCGGGGAAGATGGAGAGCGTCACGAAGAACACAATGAACACATTGTAGAGTTGAACGAATGACTGAATAATTATTGTACAGTATGGGATTTTCTGTTTGGCCGGACTCGCGTTCGGGTTGGTGGCGGCCAGCGCCGGGTTGACGCGCAACGTACGCTCTTGCAACGTTTCGTGATATCGGAAAAACCTCTGGAATATAAACAAAAATGTTACAGGATTTTATGAGATTGACATTCGTTAATGTATCTACTACTATAACGTATATTTAATAGTAGTGGTCTGGCATTAGTCGAAGACCCACTCTAATTAGTCAGATTTTTAAAGTTAACTATGTAACGAGAAAAGCAATGTAACAAGTTAGTTATATTATCTAAGTTAAGTTAGATATAGTAGAAGTTAAGTTAGATGTAGTAGAAGTTAAGTTAATAGTAAATATGTATGTATATAGAAAGTTAAGTTAGAAGTTACGTTATTATTTAAATTTATAGCAAAAATTATATCTCCAAATTGAATACTTTGTGCTGTTCAACCATAGAAAAAAAAAATGAATGAACAGAATAAAGAGTTCAGTAATAGCCATAGTATGGAACTATCATGAATATTTAATATACCTAGTTATGTTAAAAATTCGATGTTATTGTTGTTAAATGTTAGGTAACCAACCACTTTTGTTTTTTCACTACTAACAAGCCTCGGTACTCTAGGGTGGAATTTTAAGCTGAATACAGAAATATAACTTACATTCAAGGGCAGCGCAAAGTACGTGTCGAAGCACACTAGTAGCACAAACATGCCACCTATGAAGTAATAGATGGCAGAGGTACGGTGGCTACCACTGAAGCTCTCCGAGGCCCACTGCATGAACACCACCAGGGTACCACACAGGTTGGAGCCCAGCACCACTGCACCGGTGTACTGCTGCGGTAGGCGAGCGGCCACGCCGTATACTGTATTCTGGAAGACTGCATTGAAACCTGTGGAATGGTACAATTAATGTAACTTTTTAATTTAACTTATACAGCCTTGTAAGAATAGTATTGTGAGATCCATTACAGATATCTCCTCCATAATAATTTGTCCAAATTTTATGATAAACGCATTTTAAATTTGCACAACTCAAAAACACCCACTCAGTATGCTTGTGCTTTTAGTACAAAATCCCCATCAAAGTATCTATACATTTTTTTTGTAGCAAAACTTAGGTGCTCACAAATTTATAAATGAAATTTGCAAGTGTTTTAGTAGTGCTTTAATTTACCCACATAAAAAAATTGTGAACATTCGAATTTATTCTGAACGCCACTGCGTTGGATAGTGGGTGCATAAATAGAAACTGTTTGTAAGTCGTTCTGTATAATCTTAAAGACACTGGCAAGGATAAACTTACGCTCAGCACATATCTAAGGTGCATGTTACTCTTACTAAATAGTTATAAGTCCTTATTAGAAGTAACTATAATACAAACGAAAGCTAATATTTATAAGTATAAAAACCAACACTATTTCTTCCCGTAGTGTGAAGATAAAAAATCTTAGTAGTATGTCAATAGTTTTTTTCTTGGGTATTAAAAGATGTCTAGTGTACTCATGTGTCAATATAATATAGAATTAAAAAGAAGGGTTAAGGTAAATTTTGTCAAACTTGAAAAACAAATTACAACACACCTTGCAAGAAGAATAGAGAAACCATTGTGATCCAGAAGAACAGCTTAGGCCATTGACTACTATCAACCATAGCTAAGACCACGGTCACCACAAATATCACTACCTCAATGCACAGCGACCACACAATACGTGTTGTCAGATTACCACTGAAAATAAAATAACATTTTTGAGAAACAGACACTGGAAAAACTTGTGATAGACTTGGCTCTCATTAGAGTTGAAAAAGTTGTAAGTTGAGAAAGATGCCAACAACAGGAAGTTTCCTATAACAATGTAGCAAACCTTAGGTGCTCACAGATTTATTAACAAAGCCTGCAAGTGTTTTAGGAGAGCAATAATTTCCCCACTTTTATAATATGCCTGAACAGATTATACTGTACGACACTGCGTTGGATAGTGGGATACAATTTTTGCTTTTGTTAAAATAAAAAAAAGAAACATAAAAAATATATACAGTGATAAGAAATTTTCAACCAAAGATCTGTTATATGAATAACACCATACTTCAAATTACAATGTCTACAAATCTATTGTGTTTCTCCCTACTGCATGCATCGATATTGATTGTAATAGATGTTTATTCGATCATATTTAAGGTACCTTTATAAACTATTATGTTAGCACAAAAAAAAATGTTCTTTCATAGGATAGTCAATAAAAGCCTTCACTAATAAAATAATAATAATATGTAAACATACCCAATTTTAATGAAAATATTGAACCAACTGAACAAGAGATTCGGCACTTGGCTGGCCCAGCCGACGTAGGTCATGAAATCTCGTGCATAATCTGGTGCATTTGCCAACTTGTACACAACGAAGTAGTCCTTGGCCGTTATGAACATGTTCCACGCGGTCAGGGTCCCGAGCCCGTGCAGCATCAGAGTGAAGTAGATGAGGTTCCATTTGTCCTTGGGTGGCGCCAAGTCCATAGTTATACCTGAGAATGTAAGTTATGAGAAATATGTGCATAATTATTATATGATATACAGATGTGCCATGGTCTGATTGGGTAATTATTTATGCTGTAAACTATAGTTATTATTACATAGCATATAACACTACCGTTGATCGAGACGTAGCGAGCGCTATATAGATATAATGTAAATGTAATGAAAAGTCCAGAATGTGAACATTTCAGTCACTAATGAATACAAAAATATGGTATTCGGTCTTAACATTTAGATTCCCTTCTATGACTAATGTGAATATGTGTATTTCTTTTATTATCGCAATAGTGATAATTTAAAAAAAAAACTTTCAAAAATGAAGACCCTCTAAATGAATAATTTTTCAATTAAACTATGTAAAAAATATGCGATTCCTCAAAGCTGTGACATGTGGCGCTAGCACTTTATATATTCAGGTAACTAATGTAGCTTTTAATCGTTACTAAGTTTATTCCATCAACATTATCTAAATTCTTTTCTAAGACAATATTTAAGATTCGTTCACCTTTCCTCTTGCAGCGTTGCGGTAATATTTTTAAAACTACAATTTTAACCTATAAAACTTATGTACATCGTTTATGAAACGGCTACGTTTCGTTTGAAAATATTATTTTAATTATAATTTATAGTAAATGAAAAATTAATTGGTTCATATAATGTTAATATGTCGCAATACTTAGGTGCACGCAGGCTTATTGAGCAAGCTTGTATGTGTTTTAGTAAAGCTTCAATGTACCCACTGTGGTAATGTGACATCAGCACCAAATACTCAAGTCACTGCGTTGGAAAGTGGGACGGAATTTTCTTTAAATAAAAATGAGACGGATAAAGATGAAAAAAAAACAAGTGATAAAATAGGAAACGAATTCATCGTTAACTTGTATATCACAAAAGCGGCATCAAGAAGGCGAACGGTTTGGTCATATCATGATTTATAATGAATTGAATTTCAAATATGGCCTTTTTTAGAAAGAATGTTAGGAAAGTACGACGCTCTATAGAATAACTCACCCACCCAAAAGAAGATTTATGATAAACTTTCCTGCTATTTGGAAGTTTAATTGAACGACCCATTGGTCCGGCGGCTAATGAACTTAACTGCTTAGCTGAGTGTCGTGGTTTCGATTGCCATTCAAGCCAAATACTTGTGTGAAAGCACAAGCATTTTTTCCGTGTCACGAGGTAGAAAAATCCATATCTATATATACATGTATTGTTTATCAGCCATCTAGTTAAAGTATCGTGGGCTTAAAATACTTTAGGACCTAGATAGAAGTTGTACAGGGATTTCCCAATAATGTTTATTTATTATTTACTTGTGTCCTCGCATTATTCGTTCACTTCAATTATATACTTCCGGTGTATAGAAAAATGAATGATCTTTCGTCCAACACGAGCTGGATGCTCACGAATCAGTGAATATAATAATTTTAAGGCCAATAACCTTTACAGTGTCTTAGCTGTGACTCTTTTTTCTTCATATCGTGTCTGTATGTTTCTTCATGTATGAACGAGAGCATTATCCCCGTTGTAAGTCTTATTAAACATTGGTCTCTGCGTGATTTTTTAACAAGCTCTTTTTTATGATAGGATACATGAATCCAATTTTATTATATTAGTAATATGTCAGATGGGTAAATTATTGAACATAAAATTACTATAAAGTAGCGCAGTTTGACATAACATTGGTTAGGACTTACTAAGTTTTGTACTAATCCTAGCCGCATCGTAATTCGACCTAAAAAGGAAAAGGCCACATTCTCTCAACAATACAAACAGGAGAAAATAAGTCAAAGAACAATGTACACAATGTGCACAAAACAATGTACAACAGTTAATTCTCTAAATCCTTAAGGGCATTGCAGGGTCTATAGAAAAACGAATGACAATTGACATGATGTTCAAAGATTTCACCTGCACGCAGAATTTTGATTTTTCGTTTTACTCGTAACTCTCGCCTCTCTTCTTAATTTCACGCACCACTTGCACAGTCGCCGTTCCGTTAACACAATCTTTTCAGCTTCCTAAGAAAACTATGTTATCGGCCGTATAATATTAGCGTTAAAGTTATCGAATGCAAATTGGTACAGTCGCGTACTAATGCAGTTTCTATTTTAACATATATAATAAGTAATTTAAGGCACTAGCTCTTGGTGTGTCCATTTAATAACAGTTGAAATGAACTATTCACACAAATGAACTCAATACAGTCCTAAAATATCTGTCCTCATATAATATTTCCTATACGTTTTCTTCACCAATGAATAAATTATATTAGACGAAACACGAGTGAATATTCAATGAAAGCAACTAAACAATTAAATAATCATACGCTACATATTTAAATAAACAAAACTGTATAATAAATTCAAATAAACAATAAAAAAAATATTAAATAAATTAAACAAAAGGCAACTTAAATCGAAAACGAGCAGTAGAAAAGAGAACAGCAAAAGAATAAAAAACAACACATTACGCAACTCCACAAATTGAACAGAAATAATATAAAACATCTAAGACCTTTCATCTACAGCCATATAGAAATAGTGTAATAAAGAAAGAACGAAGACTTTCAATAGCAAGATCAATTGTTAAACACAAACCACTAAAGTGAAGCCGTTGGAATGTTATAAGTGACATAATTGCTTTTCAATCCCGTTGCGATCCTAACCAAATAATACATAAGATTTTTTTAATCGGATGCTAATGATAGAAAATAACGGTCATGGTTAGATGCGAAATGGTCACAAGTGTAAAGTTAATCGTAACTCTTCAAAAATGAAATTAATATTGCCGATTGGTGATACGACTGAGGAATATGTCAAACCTTTCTAATATTCCAATGACATGCATGAAACTAAACATATGATGGGATTGTACAGTTATAATAAGGGATGAGAGTATAATTTAATAATGGCGTACTAAAGGGTGGGTAATTAACTTTTATAAAGCTTTTAGCAAGCACTAACATGATTATGACTTTAATATTCACGACCCTAATCTATTGATGAAAGTATTATCAGTTTATTCTACACGGTATATGTACACATATAATAGTAAATAAATTATTTACGAGTTATTCTTAGATGTTATTAAACGTACTTTTCCCGCACAAATTTTATCACGAGAGGAAAATAGGTTAACCGCAGACGTTGTCTATGCTAAATTAACTGTACGTGGGAATTTTAATCTCCAAGCTCTTGATATGAATATACATATACAATTATACTATCGTAACATACACAGATATAAACATAACAATGATATGAGCGTAACATTACGTCTGTTATCCCCGAAGAGGTAGACAGAGGAGTTAGTACACTCGTTACAATTATATACGTATATAAAGTGTAACATCAGAAAATTACTGCCCTTATACTAAATGATGACAATTTAAAACCAAATTTAAAAATAACATATTCTTAATTTATCAGAACAAAGACACTGCATGGATAGCACTCTCACACGCTAAGTTAGCACGTGTAATAATAACATATGTAATTACAGAAATATGTAAGTAAAATTACTATTTATCCCACGCTGGAAGCTGAGACAGAAATAGATAAGACAGAACAAGAGCATATTACATTTATAATTATAGAAAGGACTGACCTAAAAGATAATAAACCAGGATATCGCTCAGTCAATGCTGACAAAGCGTAGAAACTAGAATTGGTTTCTTTGAAAATTCTCAAACATCGACTGATACTAGAAAAAGTGGAATTCGGTCGGGTATATATCGGGAAGATGATCTTTCGCTTATGTCAAATTAAATTTGGTTTTAAAATGTTAGCAGAGGCAAATATACAACAACTGCACTTAGATTGAAACTTCCTATGAATCTCAATATTTACTGACTTGGAACTTTCGAAACGTTGAAAAATATTTCGTACCTTTCCATTTTCGCCGAAATACTAAATCTCCCGTGTCCATTGGGAATTTTAAAGTGAACCGACTTGATGATAAAATATTTGTAAATGTAACTCGAAATATTGTAAGTATCGAGACGTTGAACCGGTCCGAACAGAAGATAACGTTATCTAAAATAAATTACTTACTAAATTACCATTATTGTTTCAACATTATCATAACAACGGCTGTATACAAATTATGTAATACCAAGCGTGTTAAACAAATTAGAAGTAATGAAGTATGGGAGATGTGATCACATATACTAGTGATACAACTTCATGACTACACACGTGCATGGTCCATTACATGGCAAGTCGATTTCATATAATACCGTAGCCCATAGCAGGTGGTCATCGCCCTATAATCTTAGTTTACATACTAACCAATGATTGATTCCATTCCACAGCCATCAAAAAGAAACCCAATAATGCATCGTAGCAGAAATAAACTTGCAGTTCATCTACAGTGACTCGTTTATTCCTACCCTCCTCCTAATTGTTTTAATTTAGTCTCTCACAAATCTATTATATATAAGTGAAATAGATATAGTTTTAAGTTATATTGCATGTATTTTAAAATTCAACGGGTTTCTGATATACTTAAAAGAGTCCCAATAACTTACGATGACCAATGTGAAGGAAAGGTTTTAGAGCGTCAGTGTGAAATTTTCATCAACGAATTAATAGTCCCGTGCAATGCGTCATGCATGCAGTATGACGGGTCATAACTAATACAATACGTCATTTGAATTGAAGCGTTAATATAGATATGTTTTAACCCAATTAACGGGAAAATTAAATTGAACCCCAAAAAATGCAAAATGTTTCACGTTAAAAGACATCACACAAAACCCTCTAAGCAGCACAGGAATGATAAAAAACATGTTTGTATGTAGTTACGAAAACTGACTGTATATCAAACAGATTAGGTTGTAGATACAGACAGGATAGCAGTTATAGAGGTGTAAGTAGATGAATTCCGAGCGTGTAACCAGAGCTACAGACATCAAACACATTCCACGACGCATAGTTGCAACGCTAAGCTCAACAAACTCTATATCTACAATAACGACGATGCTTTATGCGACTGATGCTAATACAGAGTGAATGGAGGAGGCATTAATAATTGAATTGAAATTCAAAAAATTATGTAATCAAAAGCTTCATATTGTTAACAACGGTAATAACTCGTCACTTGTTTTTAACGTTATCATTCATTTAGTGTACCCAAGTGCAACGTAAAGAGAGGTTTTGGCTGTAACATTCTCATACTGAGAGAAGAGCGATGTCTAAATTGGGAAGTCAAAATGAGTTGATGGTGAAAATGGACTGTAATGTTACACAAAATCAAAAAACCTGCACTGAAAACATTAGTTTTTCATATTAAAAACAGCGAAAAAATTCACAATTAAGCTAAATTTACTGGTGTGGTTCTAAAACAAGTACTATAAAAACTATATAATGAAGTACTGACTACACAAATGCCAAATATATGATTTAGTATTAGGAATATCCATGAAAAATGTACAAGTGTTACCAATTTCATACAAATCGATAATTCATGGAAATCAATCACAACATTTGCGAATGAGAATAGAACGACACTTATAGGTAAAACAACAAATATAGAGAACTGTGATGACAATGGACAATGACTCGCGCGAGACGACTTGACACCTGCATGATGACGTTACAGTAGAGGTAAAAGTACTCGTCTAATTTTCTAATAGACTCCAAAAGATTGTTAGCAATGTTGTAATTTTATAATGAAAGAAAACCATATTCAATCGTCGAAATGACTACACGTATACAACTCGCAGGTGTCAAGTTATCGCGCACGGGATTATAATTACCTAAAATTTGCCGATCACAATATAATATGCCGCTTGCGTATGAATGAACATTGCGTGATCCGAAACCGGATTATAGCTGATAATGATGATAAACACAACGCAAAACACACAGAAACGTTTACTGAAATTAACTTGTGAAAAGATAATCTCATGCGTAATATGCAACACATAAAATGATATTTAAATAGCTTATAACCACGACCAGATTAATGATATTAGACACTCGGTACTTTCTGCTTACTCCGTATGAGATTTGGCGTGATGGTATAATAAACATTTTTAAAGAGGTGTAACGATACCTAAAGATGTCCATGTTGAATACCAAGCAACACATTTTCTTCCTTTTAACTTATCTAGCGTAAAAAAAGTACACGGACCACGATAAAAAAAGAATGGATTTATTTTCCAATTTTCTTGTCCACAGTAATTTTCTATACTAATTTATAAAGCATAACAGTTTGCCTGCTCAACGATATTTCTTTGGGTATAAAAAAAATCGTTCTTAACTTAAGAACCAGTAGCTTTCACAGTTGAGGCAGTTGTGGCTATAATTTATGAATTGTTAAAGACTCTAGCAGCAGCCTGCCAAACTATGCCCAAAGAGGTAGTAGTTACAGGAGAGTAGAATACTCCCATGTTTAACAATTTCCGTTTACGTTCGACTACGGAATAAGGGCTGAGCCCCGGGGATAGAAGCGAATGGAACCCAGGACCTCATCAACTGTCGCGCTTGCTACCACTCGATCATAGAGACAGTCTATGAATAAATGCTCTAAAGAAGAAGAAGCTTAATAGATAATGGAATTATATTATTAATACTAGAAAATTGTATCACATGTTTAATATCCTCCATATCCGCACCGCCTGAGTTGAGTGCGTGACTGTACTGAGAACAATAGAAGCGAGTCGAAAATCTATATATAAAATACAAAAATTTAACGACCAGAACCAAACTGTATTCACAGTACAGTTTAACTAATAGCTAAGGAATTTTGATAACGGTAAACGTGAATTGTTGGTTTGAATCCTCTCGGTACACAATGTACCTACTGTTGGACATTAATTTCTAAGGTCAGTAATATTTACTGCATTATTATAAAGTCACAGTAGACCTCTAACAGAGTAGGCAAAGAGAACCGTGGTCATAAAGTCTCTATCCTTACGGACCTGCCCCTCCATCTATATTGGTCACGCTATTTAAAGATTTAGTAATAATAAATAAATTATTTCTTTTGCATGTTTTGTACAAAAAAAAAAAATTCTGTCCAAAAACCCATTTTTTATATTCTACATACATCACGAAATGACGTATCATATATAGAACAATTTATATATAATGAGCAAGAAAACCCCGAATAACACAAAAACAATAGCACATTTTAATCCAGGACCTCGCACGGCGTTTTGTGAATAAAATAAAGCTAAGTTTATATTAAATATGAATAACAGGAACCGGAAAATATTTAAAAACCTGGGCGGGAGGCTGTTTTCAATGAGAACAAAGCAAAGTAGGGCAGGCAGCGAACCTCTCTATTGTGGTGCTAGAATACTACCTATAGGCATGCCTAGCTAAGTGCAGTAAGGACTACGCTTCCACAAGCAAGTATGCGTATGCCTATGCAAGCTATAATACTTCGAGAATGTTCTCCGAACAGTAGCACATCCTTATTTACTTAATTCAGTTATCATTAACATCATCAACTCTTTTATTCATTCCACTGTTTGCCATATATGCATCTCTTGTCAGAATGAGAAGTGTTAAAATTTATAGAGTAGATTAGTTTAATACATTTATATCAATCATTCATTGTTTAAGTTCACTTAGTCAATTTGAGAGTAGATAATCTTAAAATAGTAATTATAGTTACAATTGCAGCCACAGATTTAAAATCCTGTAAACTATGGTAAGCAATCTTTTCCAAATTATTTGTACTCAGATTAAAAGAACTAAGAAAACAAGATACTTGAAATTCTTTAATATGGACGAAACATCCGCATCAAGATAATAAGGATGCAAACTAATTCTAACTATTCTAATGATGACTTTGATTTAAACACAGTGTGCTAATGCTCCATGACAACTTACAGAGATGCAGAATAGTAAGACTATAGATTTAATTTAATAGATTACCAATAAATATGAAGGAAACGAAACCCTTCAATTCTGAAAGCAAACCCATGTTCCAACTGTAGAACGATAAAAGTGACGAAAAAACTACACACAAATTAAAATGAATTAAATGATATTATTCAACAAATAAGATTGCTAAAATAAGCTTTTTATTCACAAATTATACATCCACGATTTTTTCTTCGAAAATGCAATTATAAACATAACAAAGACAAATTTAACTAATTTCGTATATTTTAATGTGCTGATTCAGATAACTTATAGTTAACCTTAAAGATAACTTGTTATATAATAATAAATGCAGTCATAATATACCTAGCAAAACTCAAGGAAATGAATAAAATATTTATAAATTGCCTTCAGCGTGTTATTGTCAACACAATGCCTGCGAATTTGGTCTTCGCCGGTACAAATGTATGTGACTGGTCTTCTAACTTGACCGGCGTCTTGGTCCCAAGAATGTCTCTGACTGCTGAGACGGAAGTTGAGTTCAAATCTCATTCAGGACAACAATTTGGCTGACGAGCACGAATATTGGTTACGTGCCTGGATTTGAAAGTATCTATAAAGTAAGAATTATCTTATGTAAATGTGTGCGCATGTGCTCCACGGCTTTTTGTAATAATGGTTATCTTAACTGACCACAAAAAGAAACGTTTTATAATAAAACACAAAGGTATATGGTATATACACCATAAAAAAATAACATTAAAAAAAACCCACATTCAAAATGAAAACATTTTTAATTTATTTTTACTTTTCTCAAGTATTCTCGAAAGAAACTACTTTTCCATTTTCCTGCCTACAGTAATGTTCTAGGTTAATTTATACAGTATGAAAATCAACTTACTCGGCAATATTTCTTTAGGTACAATGGAACAGTCTTACCACAAGATAGGTGAAAGAAGACGAAAATTATACTCCAGCAACTTCTAATGTTTTCAAAAACAAAGTCGTACGCTGCTACCTGGACACGTACTGTTGGAAATCACTAAAAACTAAATAGCGCAAACTTAACCAAAAACACAATGCGATGATAATTGCGAGGAGTTTCCAACGATAACTTTCAATACCCAAATTTCTCTTTAACGTTCTTAATATTTCAGATGACAGACAGTCCGCTGACAGATCTAAAACCCTCCCTTCGCGCTCACATTTCACGGACTTTGACGTAGAACCTTTTTTGATATTATGAATAATTCACTCCACACTCTTATAGCACACGAAACGAAATAAAAATGTATATTGCTAAGTTTGTATAATATACTCAAAGGTGACTTCTTCGCTGTATTATCCGTAGCATACGATTGCGACATCATTAGGTTGTCAGGTTGTCAACCAGCTTTATTGATCTGCAGGTCACAAAATTTCGAAAAAACTCCATACAATTTTACGTGTTTGTAGAATATTCACATTTTTCCATTTAGTTATTTCTGTCATAGTTTTTATTATTAATATTTACACTTTTCTACTAAAAAGATACCCTCCATCAATCGTTAGTATGCCGTAATACGCCGCAGTCCTTTCATTGCAGCGTAACACGTAACGCCAACATAATAACTACCTTTTTCTTTTTAGCATATTTAAGTAAACCAAATCAATATTATCGAGTGTAGATGTAACTCCAAGCATTATGACCATCCTAACATAATCATTAACTATTACCCTAACATTATCATTAACTATTACCCTAACATTATCATTAACTATTACCCTAACATTATCATCAGCTATTATCCTAACAGTACCATTAACACCTCAATATAAAACGTTGTCTCACGTACCACGTACTCTAAGCACGTGTGTGTGTGAAACACAACAGCAAGCAGATAAACGACACCTACAAATTTTGTTGAATCATTCGATCACCTAATACATGTTTACTATGTAGTATCACCTGTACTGTCCTGTAAACATACTTATAGAAACAAAACAGATATATACACTGTCAAACTTGATGGATGCCGGTACCGAAGTTGACCGAGATTCACCTATCTTGACCAAATACCAAAAACTGATAATAACAATACACTGTTAAAAATTTCGTTAGTACCTAATTTAACCCAAAAGCGTTGGAAGTTTTAACGCATAACATTTTCTGTAGAATAAAATTCCGTTTTGTAAATTTACCACACGATTGATACCAAGACGATTTAGAATAAAGTTACCTAATAATTGTCGTAAAATAACGACTTAATAGAATTCCAAATATGTTTTGGTGAATTACTCAAATCGTATCGAATATTTTACTAGCAACACACTGATTTGTATTTAATTAAATTCCAAATCAGTATTTTTGCAACCATTCGTTTTGTAATACAGTCGTAATATCTTTGCAGGTTTACAAGAAAAAATAACAGCGTATATGAGTAGTAATTTCAAGGTAAGATTTACAACGTTCTACATGAACAGTCCATCGTCACCTTAGGTCATAAAACCCCTGTGTTAAGATTTGCTTGTCACATAAACGGTTCTACTAATTCTTAAGAAACTTAAAGTTTACCCATAAAACCACATGCATTTAATTGCTCTTCTCATATAGCCCATTAAGCAATTTTGATTAAACCCCCGAAGCGCTCTGATAGAAGCACAATAAAAATAATTTGTTTCAGTTAAACGCGAAACAGCCGACATCAAAGAAACCAATTAAAAACTCATTTTTCACACTAGAAGGGTAACTACATATAACTTAGCAAAAAAGAACGCCAAAGTATAGTATAATTTCACTGCGGAACTTTTGCAATGCATTAACATAAATGAATTTCGTTTGCAAAATTGCAAAATATGTTTATTGCGAGTTTTTTACAGTTAGTACTTAAGATTAATTCGTCAGGAACTTATTCGACTGCTGACTCATAAAGAACATTTACTGAGGGGTATCAGATTTAGCATATTATCAAACAGATTGTTGAAACCAGTGCACTCTTTTTAAACTAAAAGAGTTAATTTAAATGCGTAACAAGATTAAAACTATAAAGTTACGTAACATAATTCAAAAGTGAAAGTTACCCCACCCCGTAACGAAAGCAAAAAATCTAACTTTTGAATAAGATACACCGCGAGGTTTATACTTAGATTATTTTTTTTTGTAAAGATACGGCATTCTTAAAGTCACCACGACCATTTTTAAAAACTTCATTTATCCGGATTCCATACTTCTGCTAAGATCAAAGCAATCGTATTTATTTATTTTTCAAAATTCTTTACGATCCTTAGTAAAAATGTAAAACCTATTTTGTTGGCCATTTTTCCATATATCGCATTAAAAATTCGCCCGACCAGAAAATTTGGGTTAACATTAAAGGTTTAAAAATACCCACGAGTGAATAAATTATTCCACGTCCTTACTATCTGACCACAATCTGTTTTCCTTTTAATGTTCTGCTGTTAAAAATATTTACTACAAAAACCATTCTAAAAGCGTAGAGTATGTAAAGGTACATTTTAAGAGAAAAGATAATATAATGGACAATGGGTTTTGAACATTTTTCTTTTTTATAACGATTACGACAGATTTGATCATCTTTTTATCTTTGAATAAAATGAAAGTTTAATACTTATAACCATTAAAAATGACTAATTGCAAGAAGAATAGTACGATTCAATGTTCACTACATTGAAATATGTATTAACAGAACATAATGGATTCAGTTTCAAATTTTCAATTCATTTGCGAGGCAGCCGCCGCATCGAGGCACAACAATGTCACGATAAGGGGACATAATAAAAAATGCTTAGAATTTGTTTAGAATGTCACTTAATTTATGTAATATCCCCGTCGACCCATTTAATCCTACGAGAAGAAAGGACCGGGAATTGCGGCATCAAAATAACAACGCGCCAGGAAACTCGAGAGAAAAGCTTAAAATAGACTGTATAATAATCAAACTTAAAAATAAACAAAGTACAAGATATGATATACGTATTAAATTAAGTGCAATCCTTTGAGATCAACTCAATTCGTGTCATTAATTAATCTATAAAACAATAGTACGTGCCAAATGACACTTAAAAGATAAAACGACGGAGAAATACGAATTCGAAAACTTGGCACACTTTTCATCCGGTAAAAGCGGAGAAATTCAACGGCTCTTACAGGATTTCCGACCAAATGGCGAAATACCCTTGCTCCATATTTTCGAGTACCATAATAAATGGATTTTCAAGTGCAGGCAACATCGAAAAGTTGAGAGAGCGAGTAATATCTTCGAAGTGAATTGACTGACCAAGCTGTAAGCAATATGTCTTCAGACGTTTTTCGGAGCTGTAATTACAATCAAAGATAATGTGAATTATTTTCAAAGTATACAACGCAATATTTACTTACACTTTTGAATAGATCGCATATGTTGATCGTAACTTGTAATTACGTAATTTGTAAATTCACGATTTTTGTTTCGTTATAAGCAATCCTCCATCGTAGCGAAACAAGCGTTGAATTTCAATATTTAAGTTTGTCTATGTCATTATTTTCTTCAAGTTTAAATGACATCATCATTATTTTTTCTTGCTGTTTTATTAATACAGCATTGAACTGTGATCCATAATCTAAATACATCCAACTGTGAAATCAACCGATATTTTTACAAACTATAATACTCTTCAAACCACATACGCTATATTTTTGGACAAATAAGTTTACGAAATATTCAACAATGACTTAAATAACATTTGATTGCAAATTCCATGGGGTGCTATTGCATAAGATCTGTGTAGCGTAGACACACCGTGACCTTGCGTAGACTGTCCTAAATTAGAAAAAAAAATCTCCCTGAATCCTTATAAACTTTAGCCCAATACCTAAATATCATGACTCAGTAGTCGTATGCCGATTCAAAATAACTGTCTTGTTTACATATCTCAGTATAACTATAGGCCAAGGCGCTGGTGCAATGTTTACTACGCCACACGCCTGCGACATTACATCACCGCGGATACTGCTAACTAATAATAAATATTACAAACTGTTAATTATTTGGGAAAGATAGCAAAATGATATTCGGAAACAAAGATGGTTGTAGACCGTTTGGTATACTGTAGAAAAAAAAATACATAAAGAAATATTTTTTTTATGTCCCTTGCCTCTTTTACGTCTCTTACAATGTCTCTGCTAAACCCAATGGTATAAGTAACAGGAAATGCTATTAGCTTTAAATCCGCTTCTTATTTCATGGAATCGTGTCATTGTTTAATAATGATCAAAAAATACATTCGCTGTGAAAAGTAGAAGATAATATAAACATGTATAAAGGAGGAGATCGAATTGGACGGCAGTTTTATCAGATTTAAATTCATAACAAACATGACATGAGAACTATTTTATCAGATACACAGCAGTCAGTCGTTTAAGAATATTTTCGTAGCAAAAGAACTTAAAATTAATATCAACTGCAAACTATATTTCATAGTCACTGAGTGGCACTTCAGAATGTTAATAGCTTGTATGAGCTCCAAAAAGGAAAATTCAATAAAAAATTAAAACTTTAAGAATTATTTTAATTTATTTCGTGCATTTATGAAGAGAGTGATGAGTATTGAAGAAGCGCGGCCGGTATATTAGGACAGAGATGGAGATGGCGGCACTTTGTTGTCTATGCCTACCCCATGAGGGACCTGGCGTCAAGATATGTATGTATGTATAATTTCACATTACATAACATAAACAATGTTATTCTCTTAATAGTTAAACAATATCATTTTACATGATTAATAAATTATTATCTGAATAGTAAGGAAATATTTCCCTCCTAAACGCAATAAAAGCAAAACTGTGTCACTGAATATAAATATAGCGAACGCACGTACATACAGGTACGAGCGAGATTCAATTTATTAAGTCGTTGCTATTCTAAAGCACTGCTACGACGCTTCAGAATTGACTTCCTGAGTGCACATTGTGCTCGCGATTATTCTAACCCATTTATTCCTTGCGCTCCTGTATTCCAACAGGGAACTTTCATTCGTTCTATCATAACGTTGTATTATTCTTGGACTAAACAGTAATAAATTTTATTTGTGTAAGTATACTTAATACATTTTATAAACATATCAATTCGTCTCTATTGTTTCATTACTAATCGCGGTCTCTTCCCAGAGTCTAATCTCAATATTCCTTTCATCCCTCTTTCTCTCATTATCTTTCGGTTTCTCTAGTCCTTTCTGGCGTGGCACACTTTGGCGGACTCCTGTCACGTTGCAATAGGCGAAAGAGAAAATCCCATATAACCGAATTTACGAATATGCCTCGTTGGTCCTGTATTTACAAGTGTGACTTTTGGAGCGGTCCTGGGTTCGATTCCACGATCGGTTAGTGGGTACTGGGTTTCCCAGATTGAAATTCCTACTAGTAATTTGGAGTCTGAATTTGTAACTGATGTATGGTAATAAGGTAACCCCTTATTCCATAGGACGTATAATAATGTTACGAGTAAAACATGGGAGTACTTTACTACTGTGTCTACCTCTTCAGGCAAATACAGTATTATTATATTACCGAGAAATATCTATACATTTTTAGGTATAAAATTAGCTGGATTTATTAAAAGACTAATTTAACTTTAGCATGTTTACGACTGAGAAATTCCACACGACCATTGGGCATAAATGAGAAGCCATAAACGAGAGACACGATCTTGAACTTCAGTGACTAGGAAACAAAGGAGAGTAGAGTGAAGCCCAACTCAACGTGATATGTTGATATTGTGTAACCTAGTAGAAGCAAATACGTGACAGGATAATGTACAATGATAAATCTGTTAACATTCGAACACGAAACACATGGCCAAATTGAGTAGACACGTGTCGAAGGAAAACGTTTTATTTGTCAAACATTATACATATATTATATCTAAAACATATTGTACTGAAAACGACAATTCAGTAACTTTACAGCTATAGAATTTAATGGTGAGCAATAAAATTTATAAGCTTGTTCATGCAGATCACTATTCAAGAAATAAATTTTAAATGCATAAGTAAACCAGATCTGTAAGGATAGATATTTAGCAGTCGGTGCTCTCTGTCTACACCGTAAGCGACCCGGCGTGACAAGTTTCTGTAATAAATGTAATATCGTGTCGCTCCAAATAATTCTGGCTAAGATCAAAATACATAGTTATTTCGTACATATAGATAATAAATTAGAAGTATTTAATAAGTTAAGTATCTCAAAGATCTCAAGGAAATCGAATAAAACGTTCTCGAAAGCCTAAATTTATTTGGCGTTACCTTCGCGTGCGTGCGTTAACGAGATAATAATTCTAATGAAGCGATTAACATGTGTGACAAACATTGGCCAAACATGTTTGTGCAACCAAATATGTATGTATATATATACATATATTATACAATAATTCTGGAGAACTCTTAGGTAAATATGTATAAAAAACGGTAACTTGAAGAAGTCTAATTATTTAAACGTTTGGTAATTATAAACTGCCTCATTGGTTGTGTTAGTTGCAAGCGCGATTGCCGATCGAGAGATCCAGGGTTCAAATCCGGGGATGGGCACTATTAAACTTTTCTAACTTCGATTTTCTAGTGGGAGCTCGGAGTCTGGACACGTGCCCGGCGGACATCATGACAATACGCTCACCACATATTCCATGGTGGTACGTAAAAGTAACTGGTTTCACTGGTCAGGAGTGTGCTACACTCCTCTGCCTACCTCTTCGGGGATTACAGGCAGGATGTACATTTGTTTGGTAATTATAAACTTAGGAACAATATTTATGACATCAGCCCTTTACAGATCAGATAACTGGTAGTCGTTTGGTTCAAGTTTCGATATGACTCAGATAACGTTCGAGGTTGTGAACAAGGTGAAGCGCACGAAAAATTGATAATCTGCAAACCACTAAGAAGCTGTACGCTAAAAATGAGGCAATTCATGGGTGATATTAACGCAGAGATGATGTAATATTTTAATTTTTAAAACAGCTGTCGAGATTTAATATAAGGAGATAAACAGCTTGGTATTTAGCAACAACTTTATACCTAAGCAAGAATGAAAATCTTGGTATCAATTTACTAAAAAATATCGAAAACACCTCGCTCGCTGTAATAGGCGGGGAGCTCTTGAAGGATCTCGTATATGTCCGACACTTGTTGGGCCAACCAGGAGAAAACACAGGTGTGTTAAGCCGGTACATATATAATTATAAATATTGCACACCTTTAAAACCATAGTTCCGAGTTCGAATTTAAATTTGTGTATTTCTATGGATTAAACATGAAACATGAATCTAAAAACCTTGAAATAAATCAACAATGGAAAACATACTTATCTTCACGCCAGGTTCCTTGCGGGTTAGACAGGGAGCACAGGGTAGCAAATATCTCTATTGTTACAAAACTGCCGCACTTCTTCCACATTCATCACTCTCTTCATAGCAATGGAGTAAACTTTAGTAATGTAAAGTAGTTTTTTCAAAACTACGATAAAACATTTCAAATCAAAATTAAGTTTGTAAGCATACAAAATGTTTCACACTCAATATTCTCAGACTACCCCGTAAGAATCCTGACTTAAAAATACAATCATAAAAAGAAATGAAAACTTTTATCTTAAATTGTTAAATATTGAGGCGCACGGAAAATAATCGGCCATGTTCGATGAACGGAAAATGATCGGCCATGTTCGATGAACGGAAAATGATCGGCCATGTTCGATGAACATTTCATTCAATAACCGGTAAGTGGGGACCTTCCGTAGAAGGGGACGTGGTCATCATTGTTGACGAGGTTCTGCTTGAATAGTGTCCGTAATGAGTAACTCGAGTGGGTCTTGACTTTTTACTTTTACCGTCGGCCTCAGTCGAGACCGGTTTTATGCTCCCGCTATTGAACTCGAGTAGCTGTTGCTTCTACCTACGGGAATGTGTTCTTTTTAATCTTATTGATTCTATTTAATACTGTATTTTGTAGCTGCTATGATCGTTTCGTAGTTTACAATTCGGCCTCCTGATTTGGAAGTTCCGGATTCAAGTCCCAAAATAAGATTAAATATTACAGTAAGTTTCTATAGAATGTTCTCTAAGGGTCCGTTCACATAGAGCAGCTACGTGAGCAGTAACAAATATTTATATTAAATGAATTTAAATAAAATATGAGATAGGTATATACATATTAATCTACACTCACACCGCAGCACAGACTAGAAATTTATAGAGGCATATTCGTAAGACAAACATCTCTGTAACGTTCGAACATATAATTTAATGAATTACGGTCAAATTTCAAACAATGCTAATTTACTGGTTAAATTAATTGCCGGATTATATATGTATAATAGGTAATAATGTTAATGTCCCTTTTAAAAAGGTAAATCACCGATTAGAATGTTTTACAATCAACTATAAAAACATCATGGACGTGTAGTATCCGTTAGCATTAAACCATCCTATCAAGTGCATACATAAATATTATGATTCCGTAACTCAAAACAACTTATCCATTCTACTGCTGAAGGTGAAGAAGGCAATGTTAAGGCACGTTTAAAATATGCCGATAAAATTAAAAATAAATTCGAGGGCATTTAAACCAAAAGTGATAAGCTTTGTTTTGTCAAAGTGCGTGCGCGTGTATGATGATTGTGCGTGCGCGTGTATTGATGATTGTGCGTGCGCGTATATGATTGTGCGTGTGCGTCTATGATGATGAACTGCACTTATCTCATAATACAAAAGCATGACCAACAAACAGAGGACCTATAAATTATAGAAAACGGCGTAGGTAGTATCTGATCGAAACTGCCTTAAATTTATATGTTCAATTATAATAAAAATAATCTAGTGATCTCATCGACCCCTTCATGGTTTCATTGTTGGAAACGAGTCTCTTGTCAAAATGGGAAGAATCAATGCGATGGTCTACAACACTGCCTGGTGCAATTTTTTGGTAATTATGGATATTTTTTTACACTATTCTGAAAATTAATTGTAAACCGTTCTGATGATAGAAAGAAACAACAATACAATTAGTAGTGTACAAAATCCTTGGCGAAGCTTTCAAATCGGTATGAGGATAATGCATTTACCTACACGCAGTGTTAAAGTGTGTTTATTGAAGACTGCACTCTGAGCGTTCATATGTCGAAGTGACGAAATGTATACCGGGCCCTTACTTTAGGACGCTTGTACATATACCTACCGGTCGGGAACGAATCGCTGATCTATAAATTCTTTTATACTCGATCACTTGGTATTCAACTCGTTGATTTTCATCTTATCACCATCAAGATTGAGGTTTTTTTTACAAGCTTGTCGTATTGAAGTTCTTTGAATTCTACAATTACTGAAGTGAAATGAATGCGCTTTGACAACGTTGCCTATTACGCATATACATACAAATTCAGATACAGTTAGGTTATTACACTATAATAATTTTGTTTTGAGATTATTTCTAAGTCATGACTTTCATAAACATTTTTTTTAATATTAAAGTTTTAAGTTTCGGTATATGTATACTAAGCAATTACATAGCATGTATTTTATGGTATTACTTTCATAATTTTAATACAGAAAAATGTATATATGTACTTCTGAATAACCATTTTCCGAGTTCCTTGCTTTTAAACGCAGAGGTTTTTAAAACCTTTTTTGGTCTACATATGTAGGTGTACACAAAATTGTGGCAAATTCTATTATTATAGTTTTCAAAATAATACTTACGTCCGGGTCTCACGCCATGGGGCACCACGGTCGCGCTGCGCTGGTCAGAGCGCAGGAGGCTCTCGGCCTCCGCCCCTCCTTGATGAGACATTTCCATGGCTCACACCACCGCTATCATAAACTTGTAACTTTCATCTGTGTTGAATTCAACTAGGTTTCGTTCACCTGCAAAGAAAAAATAAACCATCATTTACCATACATTTCGCATACGTCTATATCAAAGACCTTATCGTGGACGTTACGGAAAAATTTCATATATTTCTCAATGTCAAACTTCTATACCACACTGAAGAACGTATAGTACACTCGCACGTTTCACCGATTACGATTACGTCCGACCATAAAATTGCGGGTGAGCCTATTGTCAAACAATAACATAGATAAAGACTCCCTAATTGACTGGTCTATTTATCCAATGGCTACTAAAGGTACTCCTGAGTCAGAAGAGGTGGATTCGATTCCCACTCGGATCTAATATTTGTGTGACAAGAACAAGTTTTTGTTTTGTGTCTGGGTTTATTGTATTGTATTTCGTCGTTTTACGTATATGTGCGCGACTCGAAATTTCTAGTTATGACTAGCACTTTATTGTAATCTGTTCGATTGCGCAACATTATTATTCATTTGTGTTTATCTTTGTCCCACATCTGAATTGAATAACAAACTTTTTCACATTGACGTCCATCCGCCGAGCATCGAACACGCACCCTTCAAATGATAATGATAGCATATTAAGTGAAAACCGAGTGTTATATGAAAAAGTAATAGCTTGGTTCGGTCAACAAACTTCCGGTATAGGTCACCGCAGTGGAGCTGTCTCGTGTTTTTGAGCCACGAAATTTATGTTTGCCAACGCCAAAAGGTTACCCATCTCGTCGGCAATAAATGAGTAACCCTTAAAATGGGAGTTCATAACTATATTTATAAACAAATAAATTAGGGTTGTGGTGCTTCCAAGACTAAATTAGTAAACTGTTAATAATTAACTAAATTCGTAACTTAACTGAACTCAATATCTACCGAAGTTTTAATAGAAAATTAGAGAAATTTGTTTTCATATGTATTTTGAATAAGTTCTCAATTGATTAAGGATGATCGATATTGGACGTTATAAAAAAAATTGAATTGATATTTTCATGAGCACTTTTATAGACCTCTTCATTTCCCACTTAATTATATGCGAAATGTGTATAAGACTTTTTGAGGTGGACTGTTCTTTTGTCTCACACTTTTTAACACAAGTTCAATCTAAACACAAAAGAAATCTTACGAGGTCATTGACAATGCACCCTTGTCTCAAGTATACATCGGCTCAACAGGGTGAGACCCTTTATCTCGAACGGTTACATCTTTTTACATTCATTTATACACTTAGTTGCCGTCTATATTGATGTATTCCGTACACTTTTCATAAAATATTTTCATAAAGGGTTAAATATTAACTGCTAGTAGTTCAAGTGGTTGCAAGCTACTGCTGTTTGAAAGGTTGTGGATTCAATATCCAGATTGGGTATTATTAGGTTTTTGTAACTTTATATTAGTAGCTTGGAGTCTGCATTAGTGCCCAGTATATGGCAATAGGCGCATCCCATGGAAGTAACGTAAGAGGTGGATCATAGGAGTACCTCCACTCCCCTGTCTCTTGAGAGTTACAAGTGCGATGTTTTGTCATGTTGAATGTTAGTTGTTATCAAACTGAAGCATTGCCGAAAAATAGACTCGATGTATAAATCAATAATTAATTATATTTTTAAAGAACAGTTTTGAAACAAACAATTATAAAAGTAAACTGAACCATTAAAAAACTGTTTATTTCCTAAGCAATTAAGATATGGCAACCATCCCATAGCTATCAATCCCATAGCAATTAGATATTGAGATATAACCTGCACATTTACAGCAAATACACCCTTTTTGCTACATTATTAAAAAATATTATTGCATGATGTGAATCACATTATATACTCACAATATCACATGTTACAGCAACAAGAAATTAATTATCAAGAATTTACCGACTTTTATCTTATCAAATTATACAGAGGTTATTGTATGAGATATGGAAATAAATTTTAGGTAGCTAAAGATACGGACGGTATTTTTGATAGTTTCAACAATGAATAACTATTCATATAGTTTTAACGGTTTTCTATAGCTTAGTTTCTAAAAATGTATCCACCAATAAACTAAGGAATAAAGTATAGTTTTTTTTTAATAAACAAATTCTTTCTAGACTATGACATATCTTTTAGGTCCAAAAAGTTCCCATTCAGAGTTTCTTGGCTTGAAAAATACCATACTCACTGTTAACAATTATTAATGAACAATATTCACAATAAACAGAATAGATTTATACCAAAAATATGCCCATAATTTCATATCTCCCGACCCTTTTATCGTTCCACTGTTGGAACATGGGTCTCCTCTCATAATGAGAAGGTTAAGGCCATAGTCTGCCAAGCTGGCCAAGTGCGGATTGGCGGACTTCACACTCCGTAGAGATTTTTTTTTTGAAACTCGAAGGTTTCCTCACGATGTTTTCCTTCACCGTTATAACAAGTGATATTTAAACTTAAAACGCACATTTATAAAGAGGTGCGCGCTGGGATTTGAACCCGGCCTCGCGGAGTTAGAGGTAACATTTCAAACCACTAGGCTATCACTGCTTTTTATAGTTTCATATAACCATGTTCAAATAACACAAGTGTTATTATAATCAGAGTGTCAGATGTTCTCTGGAACATATTGAATTATCACAAAAGATCAAAGAAAATTTATGTGAAACAATTGATTAATTAAACAAGGGTAATATTACGTCTATTTGTAATTGCCTAGATTGTTATGTGCGGAAATGAAATAAAAGCGGCTAACAAAGTTGAATGTATCACTGATTCAATTACTTACAATTGCCCGCTGACCTATAGATGTGAACATTGAAATATCATTGTCCTCCATTGTTGCATATTAATGTAGTTAGTGAAATGCGACAACAGTCTCGCTTACACAAGCCTCATCATGATGCTGTGTATTAAGTAAGGAGCATACAGATTTATACACATAAGGATACCACAAAAAAAATTATGGACTTCTGATTTTATCTAAACTGTACCTCACTGCTATGAAACCCACACATACATCTCTGTTTGTCTTTAAAAGGGCAACACAAGTCATTGTGAATGAGATTTAAAAATCACACATATTTCATAATAATTTTTCATAATTTCTGTGGTAAATTAAGATACTTGGTTAACTTGGTGTAGATTGCCACTAGGCATTAAGCACACTATTTGTATTGCCTGTTAGTACAATAAAGAGAAAATAACTAAATAAATGTAAAAAACATACTCTGACAGGCATCTTAATAAATATATCTGCCCAGCCAAGAAATGAAATTGAGAAACACAATGTTAACTGGCAGATAACCTTTGTGCCAAATTGATCAACATATATGTTTATAAATAAGAGAACAGTAAAAAATGTCTTAATTTAATTAAAACTCATTGTAGACAGTTTAAAGTATAAATATTCCACAAAAATAGTCAGAAAGATTACAAATCTATGATTAAATACATAAAAGACAAAGTATTTGTTATAGAACACATTTGCGAGAAGTATGAAAATAAATATACATATGAAAAATTAGTAGTACTAAATTAATAAAACAGTAATGTGTCTTTTATATGTGATAAGTTTTTTAAGAAACACAGACTACATGCTATTTTTCATGGTTTATTCCACTAGTAATTTTTATTTACAATATTTAATTTGCAACATAGCAACTTCATGCTATTAATCTCCGAAGAGATATACAGAGAAGTGTTGTACACTCCCACATTTCACCAGGTTAATTTGACTATTCATTATTATATTATATTATATTAAAATAAAATATCCATTCAAGAGTTCAATATGTGACATTACAAATGTCAATAAACTCTGGATGAATAAAAAGGGTTATTTGCCTGTGAGTCATAATTTCTTTGTTACTGGTGAACCAGTAAACATTCAAAGGACATTCAAGCTATTGTTACATTACCCTTTAAACATGGTACACCAGGGTTATATACGAACTAGTTATTAACCTACTTTTTTTTTATTTTTGAATTCTGAAACACATTCTTTTATACAATGTGTAAATATTTTTTAGTGTCTAATTTTTTATTCAACACCAATGTAATGTAACATATCACTATGTAACATGACAGTAATATTACATTATCATCAACCACCACAAAAAAGTTTCTAAATAAATTAATAGCTATATTCTATAATTGCCAGTTTGTTATTGCTTAGGTAATTTTGTGACATACTTATAACTCATTTCAAATCCGATCCAAAAATTCCAAGAAACATGTTAAAAAGAATAGTTTATTGAGTAAGATATGTTTATATCACTTATTAAAATCATAATCATTGTAAGATAAATTATTACAGCTACATTCTATTTATCATCTATTAGATACAACAAAAAGTAACATCACAGCTGTAATCCCAAACGAGGTAGGCAGAGGAATGTAAAACACTCCCACGTTTCACCAGTTATGTTTACATCCCACTAAAGAATATGTGGTGAGCCTATTGCCATACATCAGGGACATTTCCAGACTCCAGCCCACTACCAGAAAATCTAAATTAGAAAAATTTGATAGTGCCTGACCAAACATTTAAACACAGGATATCCCGATTTTTATTGTTCAAAAATTTAATTATTAAACAAGAATTAGTTATCTTTAAGTGTATATGTTTGTATTGGTACATACTTTTTAATGTCCCAATTGAATTTTTAAACCAAATGTTTTTATTATAATTATATCGGCTACATTAACCATTATAACACTGTTTTAAGTCAATAAAATATTTTTAACATTTCATATTAACTTAATTCAATTTCCATTAAAGACCGACATAAATATCATTTACGACAGTAAGTTGATAACTTGCTTAAAGCCAATATTTGGAAACGACTAAAAACAGAAGCAAAAAAAATATCATATTGTAATTGGAATAAAAAAATATCGTTATTCAAATAGGCTATTCCAATTCAATATATCGTTAATTACCGTTAGACGCTATAAATCAAGTTTATTAAAATTAATAACCTTATAAGTTAGCGGGATAATGCTGCTAGTATTTTGGGATCCATACCTCACAGGGACATTTTAGAAGTTTTTTTATATAATTTTCTTTTTGCTATACCAAAATGTTTATTACTAATACTTGCATTTTAAAGTATGAAACAAAAATAGAAAAATATCATAATGTAAAGGTGAAATACACAATGTTCTAAATTTAAATATATTTATATGCGGGGTAAATTACGCACCTATCTACTACTACGAAAGTAACATGCTTTTATAAGCGCATGGGCCGTACGTCTTAGTCCACCTGATACGCTAAGTTAAACAACCCATACTTACCGATTCATGAACACATCGCAGCAGAAAAAAGTCAATAAACTTTTCGCTATATTATTGCGAAATTAAACGTCAACAATTCATTTTAAAACAAATGACTACAAGACTTAAAACTAAACACGTGCCTGGATCAGTAACACGACCGCCAACATTCGCGTCGTTCGTTCATTGCACTTAAATTCAGTGTTGTCATTCGTCAGTTAACGCCCTAACGCGTAATTAGAAATTTTAAAACTTACGTAACTAACTGGATTTACAATTATTTATGTTTATAAATATCAATCATGATATTAAATAAATTTCAATAAGTGATCATTAAACTAATTTATGAACTAATTTATTTGTCTGATAGATTCAATAAAACTAAATAATTGATATGACACTCTATACTCGGAAACTAGCAATAATTAAATTGTATATTAAAAATAGTAAGTTAAAATGACAGTTATTTTAAGTTATTTTTAATATTGAGACGGTTCAAGTAAAAAGTTGTCTCGTCGATGGAGGAGAAAGATAATAAATTTGGTACCCGTTTTATTGCTTAAATTATTGTAAGAATTGTACTTCGCCAGATACTTCGTGCTGTAATCGAAATTCCGATACTGTAATCGAGATAGGCAGATGATTAGCCTATTGGCATACACATAGAAAAATCCAGTAGTAGCCCACCCAAGATTTGAATTCAGGACCTC
>DWFO01000019.1:0-35023 GCA_018246595.1 Mimoniades nurscia nurscia
TGTATCTGATTTTGCTTTGCGTGGCCTAAAAATGTATTAGAGACCAAAGAAAAGTAAAAACATCCAGTCTAAAAAAGATTTTAAAAATGTTATGTAGGTCAATAGGTACAATTTCGGTGAAACCCGAAAAATTAACAAAAAAAATCTTTAAAAATAAATAGAGGCTCAGGGATTTTTTTTGGCCAACTTGTATTCTCGAAATGGGTCCCCGAACACGCCCACTTCATTTGTCAGTCTCTCTACCAAACACCCTGTATATTTTTTCATTTAAACCTTAATATGCACTGCCATTTTTAAATGGTATAACAGAATAATACAATTTTGATCATTACATAAGTAAAACTTTAATAATCTACCCTTCCACTGGTGGTTTGTGGTGTAAAGTATATTGATTTATATAACATAATACTGTTTACAAGAGCAAATATAGCTAAATAACTTTAACTAAATTATTAACAATGGATTTGTACAAATTTTTTTTAAACAAAATCACACTTGTAATACAGAAGTGTAGAACACTTCCATGATTCTTTACCTGTTACATATATGTATGTACCATCATGGAATAGGTGGTGAAACTATTGCACAAATTAGAAACTGAACCACTACTAGAAATCACAAGTTAGATAGAAAACTCAATAGTACCAGATTCAAACTCAGGACATTACAATCAGTGCTTGCAAATACTTGACCATCAAGGCAGTCAGAAGTCAGTATATAATTAACAATTAATTAAAACAGTATAACTTACCTGTAAATCAAAAGCCTTCGAGAAGTTGGCACATGTACACTTAATGTAACTGGCCAGGGATCCATCATTAACTGCTCGTTTTGTTATGGCACTGGTCAAATCTTGCCCGTGGTGGCGTGATCGGCACTTTTTTGTGCAGTCTGTCTCACAAGACTTACTCATTATAAATTCAACAATGTTTTGACTCTTTTTATTTGTGAAAAAGTAAAAAGGTAAATAACTCTCAAGTCCTTATCAGTTAATAGCAATATTTAATTTTGCTGTTGTATAATACAGGTACTGATTTTAGATAATTATAATTAAAATTATGAGCTGAAGTATTTACAAAGGAGAAGCCTCCGCCTGCCCCTGATAAGGGGCACCAAACTGTTTTTAACAGGACATAATGGTTGTGTATGCAATCTGAAAATGAATATGGATATTAAACAAGATTGTGGTCTATGTAAAGCAAGTTAATGTTCTATAGAGCATTGATTGTTCTCCAATCGTTAAATTGTTAAAACAAAGGCTAACATTAATATGTAGTCATAAGATTAGCTTTATTTAACCACATTCAGTTAGTCACTTTGAGGATCATTGCTCATTAGAATTAGTTATTTCTTTATCTGTAATAGTAATGCTTTTTTTGGTTTACTAGCAAATTTTGTTTTTAAATTAATCCTATTTACTTGTCTAAACAATAATTATATCTAATTGTCATATAATTACACAGGACTGTGGCAATTGTGTTTTACATAAGATTATAGCAATTTTGTTTTCCTTTTCATTAATTACTTTCTGTTTGTAATGTGCAAGAACCGTTGAAACGTAGGTTATTCGATATCTTGAAATTGAATACAATTAATACAATTCATAATAGCGGAAAGATATGTCTATTAACCGGCGACATATATAGAAATATAAGTAAAATAAAATACCTTTACATGTAACCAGATGTATTCCAACTAGTGTATTGGGAGACGATAGAGTACATCATGTCTTACGTTAAACGTATTATTATTTTGTACATACAGTGTAAAAGATATGATATCACATAAATTCAAACGGTAATATGATATAGTATTGAGTTTTGCAAAAAGCTATTACATTACATTAACAAAATGTCAGAATAGCAAATTTGACAACTAACAACTATTGTAATAGATATGTTGTAAACTTCAAAGTGACAGAAGTTGTACAACAAATAAATACATTTCGAAACCAACTAGAAGTGTCGTGGCAAGATTATGTCATTTAGCTTTTTAATGTGGAATAACATCACTAAATAATATTTCAAGAATACATCATTGTAATAATACTATAGATGAAAGTTGAAAGGAGTTTGAAGCATTTAGTTTACAGGAGTGTGGACTGTGGTGGTATCACTGGAATTTTATTTTCAAGATAGGTTGACAGGTCATGGAACTTGTCAATGTCAAAAACCGTCAAAATCTCATTTTGTTCAAGTTGTTGGATAATCATACGAAAATATAATTGCGATTTAATTTAATCACAAGGTACGACCATGTTTCAAGTGTTAACCGCAACTGCTAGGCTGTCTAGGACGGCTTTGTCTAGGTGAGAGATTTTTTTCTGTATGAATTACCACTATTTTATTTGTAACGATGTTAGATGTGTAGTTCTATTGCAGGTAAAACAATTGCAATTACAATTAAATAGGACAAGAATTATATTTATGTATATGGGGTTTACTTTGAGTTTTACAAAATAAATTGTATTTAATTGTAGAAAAACCACATTTTCAGAAAGTGCTTTAACTATAATTAAACATTTTTGAAGTCTAGAAGACGTATGATAGTACTCTTTTTTTCTCTGCCTATTGTATTTCTTGCTATTAATTAGCATATTATAGTCTTGTGTGTTCTATTAGCTCTTCTTTTCGTAGTTCATGTGTAAATCTATATTTTGAAAGAAATAAAGATTGCTATATTGTAGACACTCAATATAAAATGATAGTGTGTTTTTCTTGTACATACTATTTTGCTATAATTATATAATGATGTCTCTACTAAAAATATTATTGTAACAATTGCAGGTCCTTGCCAGTGGTATCCACCAGTAGTTCCAGGTTCTTCGCCTCTGATGTGGACCCTGTATCTCGCAAAGAAGCACCACAGATTGATCCGGACACTATATTAGCTGGCTCTGAAGAAGAAAAAGCTCTGGAAGTCACAATTAATGTTCCCGGCAAAGTAATTGATTTATTTAATATATAGTTTGCAATATTAAATTCTCAGATGTACATAATGTTGCTGCTATACTGTCATTATAAAATGTTTTAACATTCATTGACATTAAAAGATTTTGACTGAGCCAGCAGTTGTGTGATGAGTGTGGGTAATTGTTTAGTATTTGGGTGTAAAAAACGAATCTATATTAGTATATAACTTACTTATTTAGTATATAATTAATGCTTACCATAATACAAGCTCTCTAGATCTTCACTTTGAGATAAGACAGCTATGTGTGATGTCCTAATATTTTTTTCTTTAAGACCAATTGAATATTTACTAACAAAACTGTATGGTAACTTTTTCCAAATTCTGAAAAACTGTTATCTAATTAATTATTTATATGTTATAAAACATTTTATAATAGTGGTGTAGCAGGACCATTCTATGATTAAGATAATCAAGTATTTAGTATATAATGACAGTACAGAGTAGGTTTATACATATTGATGACTCATCTAATTTTCTGCCTCGTTAGTCGTGTTGGTTGTAAGTGTGACCACCTGGTTATTTACCCTTTATTGTATTTAACAATGTAAAACATCACACCTATAATTTCCGAACAGGTAGGATACTGAAGTGTAGTACACTTCCACTTTTCACCAGTTGTGTTTATATCCCACTATGGGATAGGCAGTGAGCCTATTGCTAATACACCAATCCAGTCACCTAATTGTATGTGGTTAAGTAGAAATATTTTAGTTATAAAGATAATATTTAATGGAATGTGGGTAGAAATTATTTATTTTGTTTACAATGATTATAATTACTATAGTGGTTTGTTCAATTACAATTAGATATTGATCATTGTAGGACTGGTGTGTGTGTGCGTGTTCGTAAGTGGTTTTGCATGCATTTGCGTGCATTTGTGATTTTAACATAACAGGATATTCTAAGGAACACCAAATTTTTTTTTAATTATTTTTTTCTGTACCATTTCAGGCTGATCTTACACCCTTGACTGGTGTACCAGAGGAGCATGTCAAGACGCATCTGGTACGCATCTATCGGCCCGCTAAGAACGCTATGCAGAGTGGTACTAACAATATTCATCACTGGGAAATGGAATTTGATACTCGCCAACGTTGGGAGAACCCACTTATGGGCTGGACTTCCTCTGGTGATCCACTATCCAATCTGAAGGTTCAGTTCTCCTCGCCTGACGAGGCTATCGAACACTGTGAGAAGAATGGCTGGATGTGGTACCTTGACATACCTAAGCTTGAGAAGGAATTGAAGCCTAAGAGCTACGGCCTAAATTTCTCATGGAACAGACGCACCAGGGTCTCAACAAAATAGAGATGTTAGTACAATTGCTGTTGTTAATTTAATTAATGTAATAAACAGATTCTGATTTGAAGGTCGTTTGCAGTATATAATATTTCTTGATATGATAAATAAATTTAGTGGCGATAGTTTTGTCTTTTATTCAGTAATAAAGATTAAAATTTGTAATCACATGTATATTAATCACATGTTTAATTTTTAACATGGCGACACTGACATCTTGCTTGGCTCCATAGGCCATATAATTATAGTTATTTAATCCAGTCTTGCTATTTTGTCGTACAACTATGTAGTTTTTTAGCAAACAAGTATTTTACACCAGTAATGTATCTGGGACAAAAATGCACACTTGAACAGCATTTTTTTCAAACAGAATAATTTAAATAGTTAATAAGTGAAAACTTGATAGTTTTAAAGCTTGTTTGCTAAATCTTTTGCTGTATGGATCTGTTGCAGATAACAAACAACAATGTATGGATAAGATTAGTGTTCTTATTTAAACCAAATTGTTAGGAATAAAATAAAACCACAGTATTTCGATATTTTTGTTTAATCATAGTTTTCAACATGGTTAATTATATTTTGTACCTCGGAAGAAAATTATACAGCGCAGGTCTCACTTAAAAGTTTTATTTACATATGATACAATTTTAATAATATGTTACACAAGTTCAAACCATGCTCAACGCATGATTCAAATGTTGCGTATAATCTAGCTACCTTAGTTTTAAATGTACATCGTACATCTTCGTAAATAATCGAAATTTAAAATTAATGTCTAACAACCTTTTAGATAACACTACGTAAAATTATGAAAAAATTATTGCAGTTTCTTGTTACTTATATACATTATAATGAACAGTATTCTGAATTTTATTATATTTTATTAATTTATGACGTCGTTTTAATTTACGATTTTAAAATTTTATTTGGTGTGGCTCGTGTGTTGGCCGTTCAAACCAAAGCAGTATAAGCGAGGTACGCGAGGATAGCTGCATCTCGCTTACTCTCTAGAGAGTGAGTGAAAGCCAGCTATCGCTCGCGATATGCGTTGCATGGCTTCAAACAATAAAGCGAGGAGAGAAAGGTGAACAAGCGGTGTTGCAAGTTTATAGTGTTAAAAAATTATTCCGAAATGGTTTAGGATAACTACAATAAACATGAACATTAAAACATTAATTAAAAAGGGATTTGGTCAAGGTATCAGTAAATGCTGAAAAAATTGATAATTGGTCCATACTATATTGATAAACCGTTAGAATTGAAGGATTGTATGTTGTATATTACGAATGTTACATATATTTTAACTTTAGAAATTGAAGTATTTTATAAAATGTTAGAAAAAACTAAGTCTACATTCTACTGTTTCCATCACCTTTCTAAAAACGATTGAGTAACGATTTAAATTTATTTATTGAACGAATTCTATTTATTAATTATCGAGGTGGCATAATATAAGCGTTTTATTGTAATTCGTCCCATTAAATGTAAACTAAAACTACTGTTACAACAGAAAAACAATTTCATGGACGGGCGTAATATTACAACAATGAATTAATTTAATTTGTGCCGTTAATAAAAATCATTGTATCTTCATGAATCATAAGGGTCGTAAATTAATGAACTACATAATATTGAGGCCCGAGAATCGTACTACAGGTATCACAACTCATAAGTACAACACTAGCGGTGCGAATCGATTTGAATCATTCCTAAAACAAATATGTCCCTACTTGCGATGTGAACTAATAAACGATACGTTTTCATTCAAAGAGTATTCCTAATTCGTACACACATTTTTATGGAGTATTCAATAGTTTAATAATTTATTCATATGTCGATATAATAATACGGATATATTAATAGTTTAAAAAAGAACGTGATTTTCTAATTATAAAATTCTATATTTATCACGTCTATGAATAGAAATATCTGTTTAAATTGTAATAAAAGCAAGGTTACTTCGATTTTGAGTTCAATTTACGTGTATATTATACGATAAACAAGATATAATCAAGCAGCTGAAATTTAATAAACTACTGCCTGTTGCCTGTTTGAAAATCGCCATCGGTGAGAGAACCAAGAACGCGCTTATAGACTTGACTACGTCAGTGCAAGGGCGGGCGGATTTAGTACGGTACTTAAAAACACCTACCTATTTCCACGTTTCACCAGTTACGATGGACATACCATCATAGAAGAGGAGGTGAGCATATTGTCATATACCAGGCACAAATCCGGACTCTGGGCTCTTACTATGAATTTCAAGTTGGAATAACCTAATAGTATGTATTTGATCCGGTAATGACCTGTCCACTAGCTGTTGCGTTTATAACCACTTGCCGAACGAGAGCGTCAACAAAACAAAAGAATGCCGTATTTATAAAGAAAGCTACGAAATCATGTGCAGACTACAAATTACTAGAATGTTCGATCCAGTTCAACAAAATGAATTTAAAATACATTAACAAATCTTTCGCAATACCTACGTAATAATATTACAAATGCCTAATAAATAATTAAATGGCGCATTCTTCTCTGTTAAAGTACTAAAACAGGAGCCTACGGTGTAATGCTTAAAATTTACTAAATTATTCCCTATTCTTTATGAACATCTTTTTTTTAACAAACCCTAAATTTCTTTTTGTAAAGTACTTAAAATTATAACAATATTGTTTATGCTCAACAACTATCGGATACTCTATGGTTCTATGATATGATCCAAAATTTTATTTTTCAATAAATTTATTATTATGTATAAAGTTTATTTATTTCACATATTTTGTAAATTAACGTGTTAATAAATGTTAATTTAATGTTCCTTTATGATTGTAGGTTCTATTAATAATTGTTCTATTAAATATTCGAACGTAATGTATCTATAAATTTATGTCTGTATGTACAATTGCATTGAAGCTTACTTGCAATAAAAAGAGTTATTATCATGAATTATACCATTTGAGCACCATACGATTTTATTAAATTTTGTGTTCCATCAATGTGTAACGTGGGAATGTGATATATTTTAATATATCAGACAATTTTAAATTTTAAAATAACATAAAATTAAATTTCTAACGTGAAAAACTCATGCCTCGAAGCGTATCTTGTATGTAGCAATAAATAAAAAACATTACCAATTTCAATAATCCCTTTTCTCTCAATACGGCTCTTAGAGTCGCTACATAAATGTATAATACTTTTGTTTATTTCCACTCGAAAATTAAACATAAAAGGGAATTCAATATTTAAATGAAGTCTTGCCGATTTTATACCGAAATATAATCTATCTTTTAAATTTATAACATGTGTGTTATTTTTTTCTTTTGATCAGTAAAAATGAATTATTTGCAACTTGGTCTAGAAGATTCATGCATATAAGCATATGATACATTTATATCATAACAATTAACCCCATAATGTAAATCAGTCGTTAGACTTTAAAGCACAATAACATTATTTACAACAACAAAGTAATTTACAATTTTTCCAACTAAGACAATGCTTGAACAATTAATATTCAATGAAACAGTTTTAAAATCGAACAAATTAGTATTTCTAATCAAGCTTTAGTAAAGCCAAAAACGAATGTCACTTAGAAGATATAGGTACAATTACAACCTCAAAATGTTCAATGACCGATAAATTCAAACTTCTTCGCAAGGTAATAATTTATAATTGAAAAATAGATGAAAATTATTGCGACATGGAAGTTCCCAGTTCCTATTGAATACTTTTAAATTTAATTCTACTAATTTAGGAGCTTCGTAATATTATCGTCTGTTTAATAACCATAATACCTATGAACTACGTCGATTCGTAATCACAATAATACAGTAGAGCTAACCGTTATATCACCGATTTACCCGTGCGCTGTGTTTGAACACAATTGATCGATTTGACACTAAGTGTTCGTGGCGACGTTTAGCGTGCGGGTCGCGTGCGCGCCCGTGGCGTAGCGGGCACACGACGGTCACGCGAGTTATACGGGAGCCGACGGGGGCTCGTCGGTCGCGGATCAGCTGGGTTGTTCGTCGCTCTCGCGGTGCACTAGGACGCGCACGACGGTGGGCGCCGCGGTGGGCGGGGGTGCGGCGTCCGGGGACGCTTCGGTCACGAGGATGCTGACGGCGTTGCTCGCGTGCGGCGACGGGGTGCGCGCGCGCACCGGCGTCGTCGCGCGCCGGGCTGAGTTGCGACGTGAGCTCAAGCGAAGAGAACCTGAAAAGTAGCCGATGCCCATCATAAGTACATTCTTGTCTATGCGTAGTTAATCTATTTGTGCTTACCATATATTAGTGTCAAGTTATAATGACGTAACCTGATTATATGTACAAAAGGTACATATATATAGCTCATGTACATGTATATAGCTCATTTATCGTAATAACATGTTACAGTAAAATGCATAAAGGGGTGACGCAATATTGCAATATTGCACTAAGTCAAAATTTCTCGATTCAGTTATTCCGTTAAAATATATGCTTCAATAAGTACATAACTGACACTACTACTTACCACAATTGAGTTGCTCAATTATAAATATTAGTGTATTATTACGATACCTTTTCAAACTCACGCATAGAACATGCAGCGATTAAGCTACGCTCTTGAAATACCAGATTATGTTAAGAGTTGGTACAGATGCGAACGGCTATTAAAACAGTAGGTATAAATAAGCAGTCATGCAAAGCAACCTGGAGTTCCTGTAAGTTTCCAAATTCACATATTTTAGAAGACGACAATGCAGGAACAACAAAGGACTTGTGCAGACAAGGAACAGTTCTCGGCATACTTTTAGATATTAAACATACGAAAGATTAAAAGTATCACAATATACACTGAACATATGACTAAAAGTGTCACAAAGTACACTGAACATATGACTAAAAGTGTTACAAAATACACTGAACACAAGACCGCACTTTTTTTTTGGTATCGTCTCGGCTTTTTTTCATACTGCTTACACATTTATTTAATGTAACAATCAAGACGTAAGCTTGTATCACATTTCGCAAACTTATGCATTGCGGAAATACTCGTAAGTGTTCCTGGTATGCATAGGCCCAACATTTGGCGTAACAGTTAATTACGGACATTACAAGTTGCAACATACACATTCCCTGAAAAACACAAAATTGGGTAATTAGCGCCAAACAACACATACATAGAGTTGCATCATTCAAACCTTCATATAATAATAGTAGCGTATGGTAAAAGCAATACATATAAAGAAACTGAATGCTCGTATATTATAATGCCACAGTTTTGTAAAGTATGCTGTAAGAACTGAAGTGATGTTACATATGAGGGTTTGCCGATAACGAAGGATACTATCTAATAGAGAAAGAGACACGAAAAGCAAAACATTACATATGAACCTGCGCGTTTCGGGCCGACATCTTCGTCGACGGCGTCCTGGTGTCGCAGGAATAGTGGGAGACCGTACGCTGAACGCCTTCTCGGCGGCGGTCCATCCGACCCACTTGCTCCCTGGAAATTGTAGTACAACGTAATATTATTATTTAGTATCAGTAGCAGGTACATTACGTCTGTAAGCCTTGAAGAGGTAGGCAGGGGGTGTAGTACACTCCCACGTTTCAATAGTTACATTTACGTCCCACTATGGAATAAGTGGAGAGACACAACCGGACACAAATCCAGACTCCAAGCCACTACTAAAAAATCTAAATTATAAAAATCCAATAATGTCCGACCGGGGATTTGAACCCGAGACCTATAGCTAGGCAACCGCGCTTGCAACTGATGCGACCAATGGGCCAGTCTTTGTACCGATTGATTGACCGTAGAGAAGTTTTAAACTAAAGCTTTTCATAGTATCAGTAGTAGGTACTCGTAATATTATTAAATATTGGTCTGTCTCGTTAATAACGTATCTTCCGACATATTGTACCGCCAACGACAGTCAAAAGAGTTAGAAAATGTTTGGCATATATCTGTATTTAGTTACCTGTTCTCCAGCTGATGTACCAGGTAATAAAAGGAGTGGTAAGTTGAGCCAAGCGCCGCCTAACTCACTAACATCGGAAGCATCGGAAGCCCGCGAAGATTTGCGGCTAGAAGCGTGCGAACCTCTTCGCACATGCAACAAGGCACTAAGGCGGCCCCCCCACCCCCCACCCGGTGACCACTTCGTGCTTTCTTCTTCCTGGGAAGGGCTACGGTTCTTTCGCCTGTAATAACCAAAGATATAACTCATTCACACTAACTAATTAATGTAATGGACGAGCTAGAAAGAGAGATAGAGAAGTGAACGCGACGCCGTATACGTGACTCTGTCTAGAACTGTGCCAATAAGTTGAATAACTTCGAAATATCTCCTCCTCTGTGAAGCAAAGCGTCAAGGTGATGGTGATAAATATACGATAAATTTACCTATTCTGCACTGGATCAGCTTGATGGATTACCCTGTCATAAGAAGGCGAGGCCTTCACCGTGCTGTGGGATGAACATGCTGTTATTGTTATGACCAATTGTTAACAATATTATGACAATGAATTATGAAATGAACACAATTGTGCAGTATGTTACATGTAATGAAATTTGCTTTGTTGATACACTTCACCAGCACCTTGTAAAAACGTACACAATTATTATATAAATACTGAATTTTTTTGGTCTTACTTGACATATTCTCTCCATGTTCGTTGTATTAAGCGAGCGGCTTTATCCTCCCTTTTCCATATTCTGGTGCTTGATACTATCTCTAACTCCTTCCTTGTTGGGAATTGTTTCTTAAACTTAATATCCATTTGTTCTTGTAATTGTCTGAACGTTTCTGTTTCTTCTACATGTCCCAGAACATGTTTGACAAGGGCATGAAGGATGTCTAAGCAATGGATTTTATTCCCTCTAGCTATTGGAAGATTAAAACTGACGAGTGCTACTGTATTTGGTTTCGATATACCTAAAGGTGGATCTAATGAAGCTATGAAATCCGATAATTGAGCAAAACTTATGAACTGAGTTGCATGTGGATCGTACCTGGTGACAAAAAGTTTCGGAAGTACTTAAACAATATATAATTGTTAATATCAATTGATATAGTTGTTTATTGTAAGGTTTACTTACTTTGACCATCTGATGTAGAACATTTCAAGATCATCTTCAACGATACCAATCTCTTCCTCTTGATGGGCTTGATTAAAGTTTTCAAGAATGATGGCAATGTACATGTTGATCACAATCATGTAACTAATGATGATAAAAGAAGTGAAGTAAGTAATAGCTAAAAGCGGGCTCCCACAGTTTCCGTTTATGTGCCCGTGATCACCCAATTCGCAATCCGGAGGTTGAATCATTAGTGATTCAAGGACATCGTTCCAACCAGCTGATGTCATTAGGCTGAAACATCGAACACAATTAATTATATATCTTTTTACACTCACGACAAAATGAGGGCAGTAGTCAGAAAATGTTCAATTTGTTCTTACCGAAAAAGTAACTGCATACTCCTTCCAAATGTTTGAAAATTGACCAAATCGTCTAGAGCTCCCTGCTCCTTTACATGTCCAAACACGGACATTCCAATAATTGCATAAATAAACGTTATTAACGCGAGCAAGGCACCGATGTTAAAGAGAGCTGGTAGAGATACTACTAGCGCGAATAGCAGTTTCCTAATGCCTTTAGCGGCCTGGAAAATAAAATGATAAAATCGTAAATGGGTAGCACCGAAGTTATACGAATCTCTCAACGACAAGGTGATGTACGTCAAAAGTTGATAATAAAATACTTGAAACTGTATAAAGTTATTGATAATAATTATTTAGACGTTTTCATACTCACTTTAATCAGTCTTAAAATCCTCCCTATACGAAATACCCGAACTACCCGTAACAAGGTGGGAGAAATGGGTAAATCTATCATAATGTCCTCCATTACTATACCCAAGATAGACGCTAGGACTAAGAGAAAATCAAAAACATTCCACGGCACTGTGAAATAGTGGTATCGTAGACCTACTATTTTAACTATGGCTTCTGAAAAAAGAATGAGAAATATATATTGTGCATATGAATGGATTTCCGTGACAAAGTCAGCGTAGAAATAAAAAATGTTACTTACCCAAACCAAAAACCGTAGTAAAAAAGGCGTTACTAACTTCTAATATAAAGAAAACGGAATGCGGTTGATCGTAATGCTCAATACCCATTGTGAGCATATTTAAGAAAATTAAAACGAATATTGCTATTTCGAACCTACGAGAATTCGACAAATCGTAGAACATCGCTAGAAACTGATTCCTTGGCCGCTTTATCACTTTCTGTGGCTTCTTCCTGCCCAGCTTTTTCATTGCCGTATAATAATGTTTCTGACTTTCTGTCAGAAACATTTCTAATACACCGCCTTCATACTAAAATTAAGAACATAAATGTACTTAACATAAGTAAGACGTATGAAACGTAAATTTCATATTGTACATAAACCTTACCTTTTTCTTGAGCATATTAAAATTATCTATTATTACTCCTATAAATAGATTCAATGTGAAGAATGATCCACACACTATGAATATCACAAAATAAATGTACGCGTAGAGGTTGGCTTCTCTTGCTGGCTGTAAATCCACTCCTCGGGCGTCTACAGCATCAGCCATTACTTCCATCCAACCTTCAAACGTAGCTACTTGAAATAAAGCTAAATATGCTATACCAACATGGTCGAACGATATCTTGGAGTTTATCCAAGAAAAATTATTATAATAGCACTCCCACTTGTCATTTACTATCTGAAAATAATATTTGTGTTATAAGACTATGCTCCACGATCATAGTTATTAACAAAAACGGCTAATATTTTTTAGCCTACCTCTAAAGGTACCAACTCGCCTTCGTTATCAATACACTTAAAGAATTTCCCTCCAAAAAACTGGACACCCATTATTGAAAATATTAACCAAAACACTAAACACACTAGTAACACATTGAAAATACTGGGTATTGCATACATTAGAGCGTTCACGACTATTCTCATTCCTTGCCATCGCGATATGGCACGGAGTGGTCGCAACGCCCTTAACGTCCTTAGAGATCGTAACACTTTTAAATTTTCATTTTCTTCAATTAACAAACTAAACACTGACACCTAGAAACATAAAGAATGGTTATTTATTGTCATAAATCCAAACTGTTTATCTGTTTATGTTAATACTTACAAAAACTATAGTAAAGTCTAGCAACGTCCAAAAACTTGTGAAATATCTGAAGAACCCCAGCGCTATCCATTTCAAAAACATTTCTATGACGAAGATCATGCAAAATCCAAGATTAGTCCAGTAAAGTATTTTCTTCAAAGGTTTGTTCTTTTCGAGGTGTATGTCTTCAAAGCATAGAGTAATGCTAGAAGCAAATATCAGTACTAAGACGAACCACTCAAAAGCAGGAGTGTCAACGTAACGGAGAACAAAAGTGCGAATGAACATCCATCGCTGACCCAGTCTGGTACGAATGCAGGCATCCCAACAAGGGCAACTGTAACAAATATTTCATTGATATTTGGTGAAACAGAATCTTATCACAAATATTTTGTAATTACGAAATAACTATGCATTACTTACGTTTTATAGCATTGACGAGGAAAACAATCTTGCGGAACTTTAGGCTCTTTTTGCTTTCCAAATCCAGGAAATTTACCCATGGCATCAACATATTGACCCTTAGAGTTCTTCCTTCCACCTACGGTTAATTCATCTACGTAAGAAACCAAAGTTTGCCAAGGGTGCTTCATATCTTCTTCACCTGGTCTAGTTAATGGGTCATTAAATAAAATATTTGGAGGCGGCCTTCGAAATTTTTCGGGTGTGGTTCGACTTGATATTTGAGCCATTTCATAATGCTCATTTTCATCTAAAACAGGATAATAAATCAGTAGATACTTTCAATTGTCACTGTGTCTGGTGTATTTTGTATTTTACCTCTTGAATCGGAAGGTTGAGTATGATACCCCGATGACATTTGATTTAGCAATCTCTGAGCCACAATCTGATTTTCAGAAGACGTCTCATCTAGATTTTCCTTAGAATCTTCTCGAATGCTCGTTATTTTATGTTCGGTTGCTAAATCGCGAACATCTTTTAACGTCTCCTGACTGCCATGGTTAACATTATTGGTCGTTTGGTATAAATGAGGATATGCAAAATCAGAACCTACGGAAATTGGCCTGTAAAAAACATGGGGGTAAATAACAAAATCATGATTTCGCTATATCATCACATTTTCATAATATTATACAGTACCTATTCAATGCTTCTTGATAACTATGACTGTAAATATTATCGTGAGGGAATAGAATAGTTTCTTGGACAGACGTTGAAAATCTTTGCTCAGTCGGTATAGATGCCTTTTGTTCTTTTATGGCGCGATGTTGAGTCATAAATTCGTTAACTAGCTCTTCTAACTTAGATTTTTTTTCAGTCTCTTTACTTTTCGATATAAGGAAACCTTTTTTTCTTACAATAGAACGTATCCTATCGAAACTTTTAGCTAATTTGGAATCTTCACCTACTTCCTGGAAAATTAAAATATTCTCTTGATATTTGCACCTATCCGTAGGAAAATATTTACAAAAGAATTAACTATTAAACTATAATTAAATTAAAAATATACTTTTTTATATAGAGGGAAAGATAGACTTAATTAAAAACATACTTTTGTATACTAATCAACGTTGTTCATGTCCGTTTTAATTATTTATCACAGTTAACTTTCTAATGTTAATTGCTAATTCATGACAAATTATTACTCTCTCCAATTCTCACGTTATTTATCTCATAATAACTTTGACTTTAGTAATTGTACAGTATAACTTTGCAAAATAATTACCTCTTTCCTATTCTTAAGTTCCTCACTATTAAAGCTGTTAAGCAGTAAGGCAAGGAAGAGGTTGAGCACCATGAAGTTGCCCATTACGAGGGCGGGAAGGAATATGAAGAAGCAGCTTTCTGCCCCACTGGCCTGTTCAGCTCGCATGCAGTCCCATAAAGGCTCGATCCACTCGCCGCACAGAATCCGGAATATCATCATGAACGAGTGGAAAAAGTCGTTGAAGTTCCACCTTAGGTTCACGATAATAGATCAGAATGCGAAAATATAGTGACAGATCGATAAATTACAGTTTGAACAATTACTGGTTATATAATTATTAGAGGCTAAATTCCTAATGAACTACGAGTAGCTTAATTAGATACAATTGTTTTGTGAATTTTACAAGTATATGTAGTGCATGTTCAATCCTATCGTTATTCGTTATGGTATCGGAAGATTTCGTATCGTTCAGTGAATATGAAAAATTAAGTCCATAATGTATAACCAGTTTGATTTGCAATAAAATTTTTGTGAAGAAGCATTCATACCTGGGCACGGGATCCGGGTCAAACTTGTCAGGCGTGTAGGATTTAGAGAACAACTGCATACCGATAACCGCGAATATGTATATTACTATTACTAACACAAACGTCAAATTACCGAGAGCACCTATTGTAGATATTATAATACTCAACAACACTTTCATAGTAGTCCATGATTGAGCTAACTTTAATACTCGCAACTGGAAAGAAAAATCTCTTTACAGACTTTGTTGTTAAAGATCTTTATAATGTCTATTATAAGTTTGAAAAACAAATAAATAAGTAGAATTAAAATTAAATAAGGCGTTAATAAAAAGTTTTTATGTAGATTTCACAGATAATAGTTTCCAGCAACTCACCAAACGAAGGCCTCTTAACACAGATAGGCCATCGACAAGTTCAAATATGAGATCAAGAAGACTAGCTGACACTATGATCAAATCAAATATGTTCCATCCACAAGCGAAGAAATCCTTGCTCATTGCCATCACTTTCATAATGCATTCCAACGTAAATATCGAAGTAAACACCTGCAATAATAAAAAAAAAGATTTATAGGAGCATCCGGTTGATTATAGACAATAAAATGTGAATGTGAAAGCAACAGAAAATGTTACCTTATTTCCAATATCTAAAGCTTGCCTAACATTCTCACTCATGCCGTGATGTTCCAGGGCAAGAAAAAGTGTGTTTAGAATTATACAGGTGGTTATGAACAATTCAAACAGCGGATCCTTTACGATACCGTACAAACAGTTCTGAAACTGTAGCCACCCTTCATAGTCTATACAGCATGACACGCAGCATTCGCAGTTCCTGTCCACGAGCTCATCTGTGAGCAATTGTAAATGTCAGTACCGATCAAGATAAATTATATACGCAAGCAACAAGTACCACAGAAAGAGAAAAGGAGAATAGAAAAGAAGTAATCAAGAGTAGCGAAAGCATAAAAAGCATAGATTATATCAATGCAAAGCTTTGTTCTGTAATTTTACCTAAGTTAAAGTGACATTAACGTATCATATGTCTCAAAATCATCCATGCAATTGAAAGCGGAAAATTGGGACTAAGTAACAAGAACGCAGAAAAATGCACGGTAAAAGGTAATTTAGGATTGCCAATATTGAATTTAAATGGAAAACACTGACCAAATTGGAATACTTGATTTTGATGATCCCAAATTGAATCGCATAAAAGTTGCAAAAATTATAAATTAACCGTTAAAAATAAATGGATTATAAATACTATCGTGTGTATCCTGTAAATGACACTTGAATGCGATTCCTTAGACGATCAGTCGACACCAAATCAACCAATCGCGAAATGACCCTGCAGTCTTCCCGTTAGGAACAGGGGTGGACTGGGGGGCAAAAGCGTTGGCGTCTGTGTTTTACTAACCTGTGAAGTAAGTGCAATTTTGCTCGTAATTGCCCATATGAGTTTTGTGCGTGGCTGCCAATAAACTGAGCTCATTAATTTTCGTCGTCTCCGCTTGGGGGAGGTCGGGCGCGCGCTTGTATGGCCAGTCCGCCCCTGACGATATTAATGAGGGTAGAAGCGAAATTGCAACAGTGTCGTACAAGAGTGCCCAATGAGGCTTCACCCCATTGTGACGTGAAGCTAATGGTGAATCTTATTAGCCACTAGACAACCATTCATCATTAGTATAGCATCAGCGATATTATCATGACATGTATTTAACTTAGAGTAATTAAGTCACATCAAGAATATTTCATAAAATGTTTATTATTTATTTAATACAGTCTCTTTCTTATTGTAATTATATTATACGTTGCGTATAATGCATAATTATTATGAGTTCGTGTTCTACTTCACTTGTTTGAAATGTTAATTTTTATAAAATATTCTTATTGTTGTTTAATAGTTTTAAATAATAGACAAATGGCTGTTTCATTGACACTGGCTGGTTACGTTTTAACATAACTGGTCTACATCTTGTCAGCTTTTAATTAGGGTTTTGTGCAAATTATCACTAAAACTATAACTAATTAGATCTTTTAAGCTATCAAACACCGTTTGGTTCAAGCACTTAATTAAGTTGAATACCAAACGGCACATTAAAAGTAAACATATTATTATAGTTAAGAAAGAAGAAATCTTACATAATGCTTCATAAATCCAAAGAAAATATCATCTGTTTGTAGATGCAAGATGAAAAAGAGTGACTAATTAGGTTCAAGGTCAAAAGTAGTCGAGAAGAATGAAGTAGTATCAGCTACATGGTTCATAGTACTGTATAATAAATATATATATAAATACTTGCATAATCTGTACACTATTTTTAATGATAATATAATTGCAAAGGACGCAAGCATTGAAGGTCAGTAAGAAGTACCTAAAGGGGATGTCGTATGTGTTCGTAAAAGTATAGAAAAGTGTATTCATGCACGCCATTTTCGCATATCAATAATATCTTACATTCATTAGAAATTCTAAACTACACGATGGAAGAAGATAAAGATCGATTGAAAATTGTTGATCGAAAAGCTCTGGATAATTTCAAGTACTTTAAAGTGTTTGCAAAGCGTTCGTTATGAAATAATGGCCGCGTCGGATCGCGTTGCATCTCTTGTGCCTTTCTGTGTCGAAGCCGTGCCAATCATAGAAGATTTTGTATCATGTAACGCAAACAAACTCGACATATTATACTTAACTTAAAAGTTTCGTTCATTGCATTACATATTAGTATATAGTTTAGTAATAGTGCGTTAAGTAATTAAGGCTCTGTTTTACCTAACACCACGATTTGATTGAGATAGTCCGGATTGAGCGGATATCTTTCGTGAATGGTGCTCTTGTCGACGTTTTTTGTTTTCTCGAGTTGCTTTTCGACTTTAGAGCCGTTATTACTTTTCGGCTGTTGTTTTTTCTTTTCCTGTAACGTTATTGTACATTTTATTTTCATACTTGCTATTACCAGTCGCTGTTCATATTTTCGTCTCCTTACAGGTATGGTCTGAGGTAGTGTAGTAGGCGGTGGCTGGGGCTGTGGAGGTGCCGGTGGCAAGAGATGCGTCCGTCGCGGGTGCGTCGTCGCCTGGTCGTCGGACGTGTGCTCCCCGTCGTCATGGTCATCGACGACCCCCGAATCGTCCAACGACGATTCTCTGTTGTTACTGTGGTCGCTTAGCTGTCGACCGGCCATACTCAGCGCACCTCGACCTGGAACAGTGACCGACCTAATATTATACAAGTATCGTTACTACTAGAAACTACTGGATACGACTATGACTTTATTGGATATCGTCTCTAACTAGTGAAAGACGCTTACTCCCACCTATTCATTTAATTCAGGTTTCACTTACAAGGGACCTAAAAGTTTTCAATGGAGATGAAGCTTTACCTAAGGCGTTGTCGGGATGCAAAGTATGAGGAGGCGGAGGTGGTGGGGGCGCTGGCGGAGGTGGCGGTGATCCGCTGGGAGTCACCGATCGCGATCGCGAACGAGATCTCGATCTGCCAAAGAAAACAAAGCTTCAGAGTTATAACAAGACAGAGTAAGCAAAACCTTATATTTACTATAATAGTATAAATATAAAAAAGTATATAAATATGTAAGTATATGAAAGTAAATTCGAAAAGTAAAAAACATTGAACATAGATTAATTAAATTCGGAATATCTATGCAAACTGCAGTTGGCTTTTCATACACAACACATATTGATTTTTTTTAATGTGACACATTTAAACTGAATGCGATACCTCTCTTACGACAGACATTGATTAAGAGATAAAAGTAAATCTACATAAACGTCGTACAAAAAAGTAATCACGTTGACGTAACGCGAGCGTTGTGAGTAATAATGTCGCTTAAAAACACACACACTCACTTGGAATTTATGTATTTGTAAGGATGAATTGCTTATCGGAAAATGCGTAGGTGCGCGATGTTACATTTAATTCACCCTCTTTGCTCCTTTATACGCGATCGTTTGTTCCTTACACACTCGATAGTCCTGGGCTCCATTTCACCTTACGCATGATCTGGATATGTAATCATGAGATTTGCTCACATGCCTTCGAGCAAATGGGCAAAACTGGCCGTGGTGCGATTTTACTGTTCGTTAAATTGTAATAAAAAGCAAACTAAATTTTAGATGTTATCGATGAGATAAATTAGTACATTTTTATTACATTTCCACGTTACATCAGTTACGTTTACGTCTCACAATGGGATAGGCGGTGAGCTTATTGCCATATATCGAAATCTAAACTAAAGTAATAAAACGGTTTACTGACATAACACTAATGATGGCTTGACGTTTTTTAATACATTTACGAAGGTCGGACCGACTTGGTAATTCTAAAAGATGAGCCAAAGTATGGTGTGCAAGTTCTTTGGGACAAGCAAGCAATTGATGCCTTTAACATAAAATAATGCCTATAAGGCAATTTAGTTCGTACGAAAAATTTTAATGATTCTGACACGATAACTTATATATAAAGCTTTTAGAACGCATAGATGTGTTCGCCTTTGTTTCGAAGACGTTGAGCATTAACAAACCCTATCTAAACATATTATACACTACGTTCATACTACACAGTGAATGTTATCGTTTAATCAAACTTAACGCTGCTCGTTTCTCTTGGGACTGACATATAATTTGATAAGCGCGGATACGGGAACTGTATTTTCTCCACACACGCTAAGTTACGCGAAACCTGCGAGTAGCCATAATAACGCTACGCCTGTACTTTCACGTAGGGGTAGGCAGAGAAGTGTAGTAATCTTAATTTCAACATTAATGTTATACGTTACGTGTAAAAGGGCGTGAACCCATTGAAATACCATAAGCACAAATTTGAGCTCCGAGCTCCTACTGGGAATTTCGAATTAGAAAAAGTCAATAATACATTTCCCTATCCGGGAATCGAACTCAGGATATCTTGTCCAGCTGTCGCGCTTGCAACCACTATACCAACAAGGCAATGAAATATGATGATAACGAAACATAATGTATACTATACACAAAAAATGTATGTAGAAAATAGCCAATGCACAACGTATTAAAATTTCACTTAGTTTCTAAATGAATACTAAGTATGAGCTGACGCTTACATTTATAATAAACTTGACGTTAAAACGCCGCATGTGGAAAGGCCTAACGAGGAGTCCGCGCTCAGATATCTCGTTCGCAAACACTATTATCATGCAAATTCGCTACGTGTTGACAACGGGCAGGGTATGGACTGGGTCGGACAGGTGAATTGGGGTCCTTGAAAACCACAACCGGCTGCGGGTTTGATTGTGACATGCAATAGTTATAAATTACCACTGTCCTGTTACTAACAACGCTATTGTTTGCTACGCCTCACTATGTTTTATTTTTTTTTAATGATACGCAACTGTTGTCCGACTGCATCGTTGGTCGTGTCTGGATATGTGCCCGGTGTATGGCAATAGACTCACCACCTACTCCATAGTGTTACGTGAAAGTAACTGATGGAACGTGGGAGTGTTCTACATTCTTCTGCCTAACTCTTCGGGGATTACAGGCGTGAAGTTACTTTTTTTAATTACTTAAATTAAACTTTTGGCTGAATTATCTATGAGTGAAACTGTTAAATAAATATTTGTAAAATACTTTGTAGCGTTCTTGTTTAATGTCTTTTATGGCTGAATATATTGTTACATTCCGTAGATAACAGAACAAAAGAAAACAACAAGAATTCTATTGCAAGGGAGTATGCTTCAGTGTTATAAAATAAAATGATTTGTAATATTTTATCTGTTTTCTATTGGGAACAAAAATAAAAATCTGAGTTTTAATTTCCACAGCACTCTATAAGTGAACAACCCACGATGAAACAAAGCGCGGGAACAATCCGCCATTGTGTAGCGAGCAAACACGCCGAGCGGAATCAAATCAGCCCCACTCGATTTGTTTTGTGCTTCACTTCTAATGGATCACCACTTATTTATTTGTTGGTTTCATTTCCGACATTTGATTTTAGCGATGCGAAAGTTCTATTTTCTTTTCTTTAAAGTTTTTACCCTCGTTTTCTTTTACATAACTTTAAATGTGAAATACTTTGAATAAACCAAGTTGTTTAAGTTTTGTCAGGAACAAAATTGTTTGTACCTATATTTTGTTTGACATTTGTTTTAAACAAAATAATTCGATAACTCCAAGATTGTCTTCATATGGTACAAGCCATATTACAACAATATATGTATATAAAAAGCAATATAAATTAGTTTTTCATAGATTAACATTAAATAAAACTTTTTTTAGAGTGAATAAAATCTCAATATTCGTTAATTTATAATTCCTAATAACTGAAAGATAAATTAACATCGATAAAATAAATATTTACCAATTATGAAATAGATGTGATCATATGGTTGATGGCTACCTAGGCATATTAAATTATCCTGGTTGCCTACGGGAAGCAGCGTAGGCTGTGCTAGATGTCTTGCTCTGCGATTTCCCACGCATATGCCCATCCCGAGGATTATGAGCAAAATCTTTCAGGAAGACCTATATAAAGCAGTGAATTTAGGCTGATGATGATATGACCATTGTTCGCATGAAAATAAAAAAGGCCGCTTGCAAATCACACTGTTTCACAATTTCCGCATCAGAAGCGCAGTTGGCATCTACGGATTCATTATTGTAGATATGAAAGATGTTTGGCACTGTGATCTAGGTCGTCACTAATGTTGCTCACAACGGATGTCGGATCTCTTTCGCGTCGACAGACACTGAATAGCGTCGCGGATGCCTTTTAGTTTTCTGTTGTGTTTAAACGGAACTTTTCATTTATATTGACTGCCAGTTATTTAACTTTTCCCATCATAATCATAGATCGGTTAATTATCTGTTTGGTTTTATTGAAATGTTTTCAACATTGCGATCTCTACGTTCTAGCTAGAGAGAACAGTCATAATTTTATGGCACACTTAATGTTACGCTGTTACTTATCTCTGGATTTCTTGCTGTATTTACATAATACGAATTGTAGCCGCTGTGTAGTTTTGTCCATATATAATTTTATTAAATACGAATAGGTTTCTTGCGTTCAATGTTGCTCAATATTTTATGCCTATATAGATACATGTACGGTACAAATGGGGATATCCACACTATGATCTAACACATTGTCAGACCTATAGATTCAAAAGCATTGTGACCTAAGACGTTATTATTATTCCAAAATTATATTTTTCGTCTGTAATATCTCTATAGAACTACGATAGATATACGCAGCAAATATTCTGAAAAAAATGCAAACGATCCGACCATTTCTTAAAATAATATGACCTGTCTTTTCATATCGTATTTTATAAATCAAGCTTTTCATGGAGTTTAAATTATTCAACGCATTACATTATTTACAATGTCGTCGTACCTCTTGTTGCAAAAATATTGTAAACACGCCGAGTATTACAATAAGGAAATTCAATTAAATTATAACGAAAATATTACTTAACTTAAACAACGCGGTTGAACGCGAATACGTCATTATGGTTTCCGAAACCGCGTTCCCACAAAACGTAGTGCCTTTAACTCAACTCGCTAATTAACTAGTTCGTTTCTTGGCTTGTTTCCGCGGCATTTAACTGCGGTAAATTTTAAATTGCAAAACTTTATTTTTAATAGGCCCACTCGCATGGCTGAGCTGTACTTTGTTTAACGCGCTTTAAGCGAAAGCGCGTTATATTAGCTAGGAAGTTAAATTACAAAACCAACAATAGCGGCTCTCGCAATACTATTGTTTTTAATGACGTCACACGTTTCAGCATTGTATGGATAATACATGTATTTGTATGTAAATTCGTTGAAGCCAACCAATTCAGTGATTGAACATCAATCAGTATTTTGCTTCCTTACTTAACAAAACAAAAAACAATATATTACGCGGCAAATCAGTCTTATGTTTAATATATATACATATATGTTTTTGTTCTATAATTTTACTTATACGAAATGTCCCCTGATATTAATGTATCTTCTATAAATTCAGTAATCAAGAACACCTACAGATGTCTCGCCTTTAAAGACTCTGTGGTAACGGCTTTCGCCTTAGCGTGTCACATACGGCGACATTTAAGTTATGTGGCATGTGACGTGTGACATTACATTTTAGCGTTATGTCTTCGCCGGTTAAGTTGTTCCATAAAAGTTACCGGTGAGATGTAAAATGTGTTCGTTACATGAACTTTACGACATTACACATTGCAATAATAAGGAGTTACAAAGAAAGCACCTGTACCAATATAGTAATGTTATAAAAAATATTATGCCTGGTATAAAATGAATTTGAAACAGCGCCGTTATTTTAATTAACTGTTATTATTGCTATTATTATGCCCCTACGTCCCCTTAAGGGTGAGCGGAGGGTACCAAGGCTAAATATTTTTATCCATAATGATAATGTTCTTCTTCTACAGTAATGTCTTCATAAAACCCAAGGATTTCCGAAACTTTCGACATGCCATTAGCCAGTACCTGATCTATCTGGCCGCTATATATGTTCCAGTATATTTAACTTGCACAGTTCAAATTTGGTAAAGAATAATAGTAGAGGCAATTACAATATCAGAAATAGGGAAAAATTGGCTATAGTACCGCGCTTTCGCCTAAGTAAGGTGTCTCACTATTTTTATGGGGAAATGCTTCAACCAAAAAATACCAAGAGACGTTGTTAATCTCTCAGATAAAAAGTTTAAATCCATTGAAGGAAAACTTTGTAAAAAACCCTAAAACCATGTGATGTAACTCCCAGCTCCACAATAAATTAGTTGATATTGTAATATTGAACCATAAATTATTTTAAAAGATGCACAAGCACACCTATCGAGTTTCTTTCGGCGCTCCTTTTCCATAGCGAGGCATTTTCCGACGTGGTGGTAGTTTCATTTTGCCGTATAAAAAGTATTCTAAGGAATCAATTTTTAATAAAGCCTTTTGAATTTTGAATTTTTGAATGTCATACGACGTTTTACTGTAAATAAATGAGACAGATAGACGCTCCATTTTGCAAAAGAGGTCAGTTCGAGATATTTATTGTTACTTTTACAGAATCTTAAACTAAGTTAAAGGTTAATATAATATAATTTATTTATTATAAATCATATGTTGGAAATATTTTTGTCTTAATACTTAGTATCAATGTCCACTAGTTAACGCTTAGAAAATAGCACAAAAGGAGACTTTATAGGAACAAAATTAAAACTACAACTTTCAATCAGCAACGATGACAATGTCAAGGTTTACTTTTGAAAATTAAGATAACATTTGAACTTCAATTTTAATATTTCTCATTATAAGAACTTATTAAAGTTAAGAATGTTATATTATCCGTCCAGTTCTATAGAACGATGTTTATAATTTAAATGAACGAAACAACGAAGTGTTGCCCGTCTCATTAGGATAAACTTTCACCACTTGACGGGTAAACTTGAGGACACTTTCAGTTGGGATCTTGTTAGTTCGCTCCTCGTCTTCAATGCGCTTTGTTGTATCATTGGTGTAATTTTGTATGCGACTTGGTATAATATATTTAGAAATAGTTTGCACTTTGGTTGTGTCAATATTTGTTATATAAAACTACCTGAATAAAAACTGTGTTTTTATTGTTTAGTCCTTGGGTAAATGTACTACTAGTATGGCATTATGTTATAAGCTGTTTTTAAATATAAAAGTACAATATATTTTGATTTTTAATGTCGAACGCAGTATAGTTTTGTTTTTGAAAACAATGACCTTATTAAGCGATTATACATTTTAAATGTATTAAATAATACTTTCTCCAACAACCATGTCCTATAAATGCACGTACTATAACTTAACTGTGCTCGCAAAAGACAAAACAACGTACATAGTATTGTGAATGTAAAAGTATTAGACCTAGAGTTAACATTAAAACAAAATGTTTACGTTTATTACTATTACGATAATAGATTCATCTTGTAGGGCAGTACTATACACCTCTGAAACCCCTTCGTGGAAATGCAAGCGAGATGTTGTTTTGATTACACTCGGAACATTTTGACTATATGTATACGTAGTACCGATATAAATAAAAACACTCAGTATTTCCATCAGCAACGTCATCATCATCGGCATATTGGTGTCCAGTGCTGGACATAGGGGACATAACTCCACTGAGCGGTTATGTCCATAATTTCTACGCTGGGCATATCGATGTATACACTCTATAACTTAATTCGTTGGCTTCACGCCAATAGTTAGCGGTCATTCGTGTGGCGCTGATGACAACTTGCCGAATTGGCGCTACCGACGTTAATTTAGCTTGCATCAATGAATCTTGTTTGGTTACGTTGTACGTTAGCCTGAGACGTCATTCTTTTGCGAGCGTTTATTTGTGAATGTGTTTATGTATTGATTAATACAAAAATTGAAGTGCCTAGATTAAAGTTATGCTCCAGTTAATATAGGCGGTAGTTTTTATAGTATCACTATTAAAATAATATCATGATTGGTATAAAAATATGGTATTATAACATTATAAAAATACAGTGATTATTTATTAGAAAAATATAGTTACATAGTGATATAAAAATATAATAATAGGCTGAAGTAACGAAGGTTCCAATTTAAATTTTTCCAATTGAAAATAAACGAATAAAAATAAACAAAAATAAATCAATTTTACGGCATAAAAGAGCATAATATAAGTATATAATAAGAGCTTAATACTTAAGTATTAAGCGAATGCTTAAATACTTAAGTATTTTAATACTAATTATTGTGGGTCTATACCCCAGCACAATATTGACGCAAATATTAATTGGCTCTCGTTATCCTACCTCCGGCTGGATCTCATCTAATGTATTCTCAGCAGTGCTACAATGAATCTCTACGCAAATAGCTACGATTTACGCAAATTCGTAGCCGTAGCTCTCTCTGCTACGGTGATTGATTTTCGCCTATACGCTACGTGTCTTTAATATCTTCCGTTTTTTATTGAGAATATATTTATGGTAAAAATTTGAAAGTATTCTATGATATCGACGGGCCCCTAGAACAAAGTCGTATATGAAAAATTACCACTTTTCAGTAGGAAGCTTTGAAGTTTTGTGGAAATACAAACATTGATTACTTACGCCAAGAAACGATTTATGGAAAATCATTGTAATAGCTATTCAGGAACTAATTTTATTTATTTCTACATGTACATGTTTACTTTAATTTTTATTTTTGACCAAAACTAATTCTTATAATAGTATAGGGATTTGTTTTTCGTAACTACCCAGCACTTATCTGAATATACGACTTTGTTTTAGGATATTCAAAAAATATATTGTAACCCATGTGTACATGTGATGTTTTTCTCCGATAATTTATTAGACAGTATAGCAGTATGTTTAAATTTGTACTAATAAAAACACATTTATTTTAAAGAATCAAAATTTAATTTTAATAATTGCACAGTGGGAACGTCTTAACGTCAAACAACACTAAAATTCTCTCATTATTACTAATCATATTATAATATAAACTTCCTCTTTGGTCGTGTTGGTAGCAAGTGTGACTGTCGAACGGGACGTGGGTTCGATTCCTGAGTCTGGCACTACTAAATTTTCTAATTTAGATTTTCTAGTAGTGACTCGGAGTCTGGATATGTGCCTGGCATTATGGCAATAGGCTCACCATCTATTCCATAGTGGGACTTAAAAGTAACTGGTGAAACGTGGGAGTGTTCTACTCTCCTCTGTCTACCACTTCGGGGATTACAGGCGTAATGTTATTTTTTTAAAATAATATAATAAACATTACACAAAATAAAATCTCAAACAAAATACAAAACAATTACTCTTATTTCTTGCTTCTTCAAAAAGATTACTTATTTATAATCACAGGTTTAATTTTAATTACTAGGCATTTTGATTAAGTACTATTCGAACATATTTTATAACTGTACAAATAATGTACGAAATTTGTAAACATTGCATTAACGTGGTCTTCATAACTTCTCTTTTTATCATTGTCAGGCTCCAGATTATTACGATAAATTTGACACACTTCGCGTTGATCTTTCTTCGGGATGTGAAAGCCAAGATTAAAGTTTCTGTTTGCAATCTCTCGATACTGACGTACAGTTTTAGCTTTTGATGTACACTGTGTCATCATACCATTCAGTATACAGTTTGAACATTCGGCTTATACTGAGGCTGCCGTCAAGATGCAACTTGGTTGAATCCTTACGAATAAAATGCGATTCGACAGGAACGAAAGAATTTATATGGTCACATACTCTTTTAATCATGTATTATCAATATTAATAACAGATTTGTTATGTTTATATTTTCCTCGATAATCTTCCTTAACATCAGCGACGTCATCGTATTTTCGAAAAGTTGTCTTGATTATACTTTCACTAACAGCAAGAGTTTGTAAAAACATTTTCTTACAAACATTAATTGGAGTTACAAACATTAATGAAACATTAATTAACATTAATTAATTAATTATAAACATTATTGGGAGTGCTACGGCTTAAGCACCGATTCTTTAATGTTTTTTACATATTTTGCAACATACATCCACTGTTTTTCTCTACTTCCAAGCTTCCAAAACCTACGAAAGCATTTTAGTATTTGTTCTTTTGTCATTTTATCTCCACACTTTTTCCTACATCTACAAGGCTTTCCCATAACTTGTTACCAACAAACTTACCTCGCTTAGATACATAGCTCTCTCCATGATTTGTCAAATATTTTCGTTTCACGTCTGACCAGTCGTGCTTATGTATCAAACGCTTCCGTGTTGTTTTGGGTGTAAGATTCGGTGCGCTAATGTTCAGGGATTTAACCGAATCAATCCAACTACCATGATCGGCACAAAAAGGGTCATTACATTTTGTGTACATTCAAGGGGGAAGGCATTGGAGTAACTAAACCCATATCTATGTGACGATGACGACGTATAAAATCCAGGTTCTTCAAATTCGTCTATGTAAATAGCTGGTGAGTTAATGAAACTAGATGTTATTTCTGTATTCAACGGAGTAAGCACTTCATCAGGATGCGAAGTTGGCACTAAATGAGTAAGTGGTGATTCATGATGCTCGCTGGTCAGCTGAAAAATATAGGGTAACTTCATGTTGATGGTTTAATATCTTCATATTATCATTTTCATCAAAAACATCATGCCAAATTTCTGCCATATCGACGTCAATATTCTTAGCTACTGGAGGCAAAGGAGAGCTGGCAAATTCTGTCAAAAATAAAAATATGTATAATTACTGTGGTATTTATATCTGAACAGAAGTTATTGACACAGAAGTTATATAATTTTTCTGAAAAAGATGTTAAATTACATACTTTTGAGTAGAACAAACATGCATGTTAAATATGTATACGACAAACAAAATCGTTACTTTACATACGACAACATTTTTTCGGTACAAAATCGTAAAACAAAATCGTATTTGCTCAACCCATGGATAACTTTAAATTGATTTTTGACGAACAAAAACTTATGTGAAAATAATTGGATAGAAGTAAAATATATCAAAATTAAATCTTATGTTATAGACTATACATAACTAAATGAAATATGTTGTTTATTAAGAAACTTTAAAATAGGTTATAGATTTCTATTGAACAACATAGTAAACGAACAAACGATGAAAACCTATGCGTTTTGGGTAATTTTGTTTAATTATTTTCTCGTCTTATAAAAAAACAGTTGCAATCGTTATTGAATTACCTAATTATAAAAATATTATACTTATGTCTTACCTTGTCTTAAAATTTGTTCCGCCTCGTTACTGCAAGCAGTTGGATCGTCACTATTTTTATCCATAAGCAGGGCTAAATTTAATATTCAGATAATCCAGACATTGTAACAGTCACTAATGTTGTGCACAATCCCTAAAGTTATAATATGAAACCAAATTTTCGTGGAATTCTTAATGTCTTGCTTAAACATCTGAATTTTCCGGAGAGTGGGCAGAACAAGCTTGTACATGTCGATACATGTTTGTTCGTTGTAGTAAATTTCAGATAAGATAATGTTCAATTGAGTATTTCAAAAAGTAAAAGATTAATAAATAAAAAAAATATAGTGCCATGTAGCTTTTAGCATGTACAATACAAATAAATAATAAAACAGATTTCGTCTTATTTTTCTATAAGATTTTGTTCTTGGGACCCGTCGATATTATGTAGATCCAGTACAGAGGTAGATAGAATCCGAAATGTTATAAACGACCTCTATGTAATAAATATGTAAAGTGCATTGAACCCGAAACAAAATCAACGAAGGCAGAAAATTGAACAGATGGTACTGATTTGACTACCTCTATCGTGTTACGTTCTTTGATGAACAAGAAAGTTTGGCCGCAGAAAGTTTGCACGGCAATTTTGGATGCGGTAATATGATGTTGAAATTTCGTTAAAATTGCCCCAATTATTATACATGAGGTTTCCGGTTGTATATATGTACATAGATCTGATTCAGTTTAACTTCGTTCACTTAATTAGATTTAGTTGTTTTTATATATAAATTCTTTGTATTTATTTATTCATTTAGTAATAAAACCTTACGTGAACATTACATGTTAGGCCCAATTCGTTAGTTTACGTAAAACGATCATATATGTTAAATTATTATATTCATACGTTATTATATCGTATTTATACCATAAATTTGTATGTAGTAACAATATTAAAAAAATACAATACATTCATATATATTTTTTATATCTTTGTCATTCATATTCGAAAAACATTATGATCGATCAGCTGTGTTATGCAACAGTTTCACTTACCAGATTACGCCTGTCTTTATGTAATAACCATTAGAACCCATCATAATTACATATCTCCTCTAGGAGTACCAGCGCCAATACCTCGTTTTCCTTCACGAATGCTTATACTGAAAGATACAACATTCAAGTACCACTTTAATTTTTTACTTTAATTGAAATCAACAACTTTAATTGAAATCAGCACAGATATTACGACTGCAGTGTTGTGTACATTTGTATTATAATATGCCACCTTCAATATCTTAGTATCGGGGAAACCAACAGGCTGAACGCCTTAACATTGACTTCCACGAATGATAATATAGTGTACTGCCATATAAGACCGCAGGCCTAAGTGGACGAGTATGATTGTAGCCGGAAAGTAATATCCACGCATCCAATTCTTTTGATATTCTCTGTTTTGCATATGGCGCCTTTTCTGCGCTTATACGAGTACCAACATTTACTTTTTCATGCAACAATAGACCTTACAGCCTACGCCTAAACAAAAAGGCATTCAAAACATGTTGAAAATGTTACGCTCAATCAAATTCTCTTTCATCAATTTACTTCATTGTAAGCCACACAGAGGACAAATAAGTAAAGGATAATATTATTGGTAGTCTTATCGTTAATAAATGATTGTTTCAGTTCATCGATCAACCGTTTTGTTGTTCAGTATTATAAACGACTCTCCTTCCAAACATAAGGAAGTAGAACATTTTCTACCATGCTGGCTATGTGCGAATTGACCGATGGCAGATATAATTATTATTCGATAACTAACTCCCTCTGCAATAAAACACCTTTCGGTGCTCTTAAGTTTCTTATACATATTATTGTGCTCCGAGCGGGAAGTCATGCATGTTAATTTCCATTACAGACTATTACAATACAATATACCTACATACGCTAGACTCGTTTCTTGGTAACCAATCCAATCAATTCGTTTTTCGTAAATAAAAGCTATGTGATTGACATTTCTTAGAATTGAAATAAGCTGAATTATTTGTATATAAAATTATTAACAGATTTTAGTTATAGGATAAATATCCCTCAAAAGGAACTCAGCTGTGTTACAATTTATTTATAACCGTCGCACGTTTTATTACCTATTATATAACTTTATACTTATCTATATATATTACATTTATACTTATACATACATACTTTATATATACTTTATACTTATCTATATATACTTTATACTTATCTATGTATACTACATTAACCAATCACAATGTGACTAATAATTATTATCCATAAAAGGTCAGACACTAACCACTAAAATGTCGTGCAGTGTCATCTATATAAAATTGAATTATTCATAAGTTAAAATCACCATCTATTCTCAACAAAATAAAACTGAACCAGAAAAGCCAACAAATTTCCCCTCCCACCCCTCTTTGCAAACACCTCTTTGCACTCCTATTGCAAACATTATTAAAGTTATCCAAGGTCGTTCCTAAGTTAGCATATCCAACTTCAAACAACTCATACCGGAACATCATGAGTAAGTTCGCAAAATTTCTCTTCACGCTTCTCTTTTAGAGTCAAAATTAAAGTTGTAGATAATAAAATGTACGAAGCACCACTAAATTTTATATTCCAACAAAGAACAGGGTCACTACTTGCTGGCTGAAATTACGAAGGAGTGGGTTCGCGAAGTTTCCGAGCTGGGATTCAATACTTCATCCAGTTTGAAAAGTTAAAGATACTTTATAGATCCAAGGTATTTTAAAATTGAAACTACTTGTGGTGTCTATAGAATATTTCCTTGAGACTTTATAATATTTACTTTATTAAAATCTCTAAGAGAGTGACTCAGGATTACGTTTATATATGTATAATGTAATTATTTATATTAACGAATATTTTTCAGCTATATAATCTATTACCCAAATCGTTTTAATCCTATCAGAATTCGTTACTAACCATGTTCTTGTACATGAAAGTAATATTTATTTATGGTAATTTGGATAGGGAGAAATACTGCCAGTCTTACCGATTAGAACTTCCTTTAATTTCAGCCTATTAAACCAAATACTTATTCCCCATCTATTTTACATCTGTCACATGTTTATGAAAACGTTTATTGAAACAAAAAATCGTCACTACATGCATAACGTATTTTATTCACCAACACCAATGAGCCGAGACGTCCCGTAATTCGTTTACTACTCAACATCCATAAAAAATCCACTGAACTCACCCCTCAAATCCTATCCACCCCGTAAACCGTAATGCAAGGCAAGGAACCACTCTACCAAAACAGATTAACATTTCCAACATTATTTGCTCGAAAGACCACTTTGAGAATGCGATGTCATATTTTATCCTCACAAGATATACGAGTCTTATATAAAAATTTAAGCCCCAAAATCTTAAGCTATCTCGTCTGACTGTCGTCGAGTAACGAGTTGGGAGACGTAAAAAAAATTTGTTATTATTATATATTTACACTAGGTCCTTAACGCGGTAGGTAGAGAACATTGGGTGCCGAATATCTATATCCATACAGACCTGATCTGTTTCTGCTACTTTCTTCCTACAGGCACGCCGGTTTCGTGTACTCTTTCAAGTACTTTTGTTCAAGATTGATCTCTCTCTGCACCGTCCACTAACGTTTACCTTGTATAATGTGCATATATTCATATTATCCAATCATAATCATCAGCCTAAGACCAATGTTGGACATAGGCCTCCTCTGCGTGATTTTTGCCCATAGTCCCCGTGCTGGGCCTGCGGTTTGGGAATGGCAGAGCACAGTTTCTCACACAGCCTACCCTGCTGCCCGTAGGCGGTCAGGACAATTACTCATGCCTATCGTATAATCATCCAATAACCGATAATAATTTCTAGAACGTCAATTATTCTTTGCTCGGCATTCTCGACAAAATCCGCTATTAATATACACACCGTGATTTATCTCGATCTTGTTCAGTTGTAGCAAGCGAGTAGGGAAAGTCCACCGAAACTCTGCAATTTGTTGATAAAAATATCTCATCCAATTATCGGCTGCCGTTAATTTACTTTCATATTTTTCCAACGCAGTGGTTGTTCGTTTTTCTTATAACTTTCGCAATGTAACACGTTGCTAAAACAAGTGTACGAGGTAATCCTGATGGGTTATAGAAACAGGGATGTTTACATCATCCAGTATTCCGGATATGCCGGATATACCGGGTGCGCCTCCACAGGTAATAATCCGTATAAGATTAACAGATAATCGGAAATGCTTACGGGAATCCGATAAAAAGATAAGTCGCGTAAAAGGGAAGGCGTCTTGTTGGTTTTATATAAATGTTACTCGTATGTTATAGAAATATGAAATGGTAAGGGACACATGTGTGGTACATAATTATATGTATGTATAAATTCACGTATCTTTCGTCCATCTGTTAGTTTGTTGGTCGATCTATCGATCAATTGGCCGGTCTTTCAGTCTGTCAATCGGTCAGTCGGGTAATCGTCGGTGTCAGTCGGGTAATCGATTAGTACATAAAATTTATGGATAACTCATATGTGAGTGAGTATTTAGTATTTAAGGGCCAATAAGTTCAGAAAAGGATATAACCATATTTTTTCTAAGTGTCAATACCCTTAATGCAATATACAAATACGAATTAATAGAGGCATCGATAATAACCGTAAAGAGTTTTTAAAGAAAACAACTAAGCCTTTATTGAGTTTTCTTTACCATCGTTCCATTTTCACTACCAAATCCGTATAAACAAAAGTCTTATACTTCTTTACTTTTTACTCAAACCTTTTATCTTTCCACTGTTGGAGACGTGTCTCCTCGTATTATGTGAAGGATTAAAGTGCCATAGTCTGCCACGCTGGTCACAGCTCGAAAAGTTGCCAACCCCACTTACAGAATATCACATATAGATTTTTTTTTACTTTATTGCAAATATACCAGAAATTGAATCTTCAGGGATAAAGGGATGGTAATAATCTCCCAAGGCAATAACGTTTTAAAAAGTTAATAAAAATAAAAATCCTTCATCAAAGTGGTCTCACTGTTAGCGATTAAACGATAATCTATAAGCGAAAAACAATTACATAAAACGTATATTAATATACGACACATTGATCCCATATTGTTGAAATGATTGAGAATAATAGAGACATTGTGAATTTTAAAAAATACTTCAATCACCAATTTAAGTACCGTCTGGTAAGTATACAAATATTCGCTACGTAGAAGAGCTCTGAATGATACAATATTGACTGAATCCAAGCTTTTTTTCATAAAAGACAGGTAAAATTTATAAGTTTTATAACTGCCCCTGTAATAGTTTTCATACACCAGTCACAGAACAGGAATATTCATAGTTAGCAAATCTGACATCTGGCTAGGACTAGAACGTTCTAGAAAATCGAAGGTAAATAGAAAGTGTTACGTAAAGTTATTTACCACTAATTACTATACAGATATCAACCATTTACATTTGACTGGCCCATTGGTGCAGTGGTTAGTGAACCTGACTGTTGCGCCGGGGGTCGTTGGTTCGATTCCCACCCGACTAAATATTTGTGTGATGAACACAAGTATTTGTTGTGTCTGGGTGTAAAATAAAAAAATAATTTTAAGTTTATATTTATATGTATATATGTAGTTTATCAGCCGTGTAG